>JAHBCN010003775.1:0-71422 GCA_019359885.1 Listronotus oregonensis | reverse complement strand
AAATTGAAAAAAATTCAATAATAATTTTTCTAAAAAATTTTAAAGTTAAAAATACTAAAAAAATTTTTTTAGGTTTAAAAAGGAAAATTTAAATGAAAAGTACGTTTTGGGGGTTCCCAAAAACTGCTGAAAATTTTGGGGTTTAAAAAATCCCAAATAAAGTAAATCAGAAATAAAGATGAACTAAAACGAATGTTTAAGAAGGTATTATTTAAACAAAGAAAAATTTCCAAAGTCGGTTGGCAGTAAATAAAATATTCAATTTAAAGTTCAAAACAAAGGTAAAAATTTCAATATCTGGACGCTAATTAAACAAAAGCACTTGAGGTAGAAGCAATTTATAAGGGGAAAAAACCAAAAAACTTGTTACCGGCAATACTGGCCCCCCTTCTAAAAAGTCCGATTATTCTTAATTTTATGGTGGCCTTATAGACAATTTTTTACTGTATTTTTTTAGCATATGATAAATCTGTATGTTTTCCAATTAGATCCTATTTGGGAATAATGTTATGTCTGTAAATGGCTCAACAACTTTTTTTAAGAAAAAGTGGTTTGCCTTATTAATATCCACACTGTTAAAAAAAACTTTCTTCCGGATCAAATAGCTGTATGGGGGTTTTTACTGGACCTATTTGAAAATTTCCCCCTTTTTTACCCTCTGAGTAACTAGCTATAAAACTTGCTTCTGCAGGGTCTATCTCTCCTTAAAACCTAAAAATTTTTTTTTTAAAAAACTAGGGTTTACAACTTAAAATATTAACGGTACCCAAGATGAAAAAATCAGACAGAAAAAATGGTGGCAATTGTCAGGCTTAAGAGAGAACATTGTGCGTTTATTTTCCTGTCGATATTTTGTATTAAATACATATTTTAAAAATTTTTGGATTAAAAGCAACGTTTTATTAAACTGTTTTTATGAAATAGAAACGCAATAGGGGTAGTATTGCTACATTCTCATATGCAAACACCTCGTTTACAATTTTGGTCGACAAAATTTTTTGGTTAATTTTACCAAAGATAATACTACTACGGATAAGATAAACCTTTTAATGCTATTTTTTTGATACCCCAATGGATTTGGCTAACGCAGCCGATATATCGAGAGATTTTCGCGCTATGCATTTCAATCTTGAACGAAATTTAAAATTTGCCGGCGGGCCCTTTTATATTGGGGATGAAACGCGACTAGAAAATACACAACCCGTTTAGCCGCCCGCTTTCGCCCTTTGTATTCCGAATAAGGTAAAGCGACGCATGGCAACTCGCCCTGGTTTTACCCGTTTTCCCGGGGAGGGGTTTCCACTTAATTTTATTCGCATTTACGGAAGCATTGATATCTCCGAACTGATTCAGAGCGCCCCATTTAAATGAACCATCTATCCGTAGTAGTATTATCTTTGATTTTACGTAATAACACGTAGCAAAAATCTTTATCTTTAGTTTCCATTTGTTATAATAATACTTTTTTTGAATATGTCGTTTACTTTTAGGGTGCAACATGGCCTGCCGCTCACATGCTTGCAAAATTGGATAAAACCAAAACATCTTGTGGTTTTTTCTTTATATTCCGGTAAATCAAATTAATTAGAATTTGGTTTGAATAAATATATACTAAGACAGAAACCCGAACAACCTGTTAATAATACTAATTTATTTAAATAAAATCGGAAATCGGGAAGAAAACTAAAAAATTTAAACCCAAATTGGGATACGGGTATTTTTCTAAGATTGGGAGTCTAAAGGGATATAATAAGAATCAGAAACACAAAAAAACAAACCGAAGGGTCAAATCAAGCAACGAACCCCATTAACACCCTCAAAAAAAAAAGGTGTTTTTTTTATTTTGGGGGAAAACCCAAAGGCAGGCCGTACCGGGGTTTTAAATGTGGTAAGGGAGTTTTTTTAAACAGACTTAAATATATGGAGATTTGGGGAAAAGGGGAAAACTTCCAGGACAATTTCCCCTAGTTGGAATCTAGGGATGGGAAGAACAAAGGGAAAACTACGTTTTGGCTTAAAAAGGGGTGCATAAAATGGCCTAGTGTTCTCTTTGGGAAGCGCAAAAAAAAATCTACTTCCCAATTTTGGGGGAGGGGGGAAATCTTGGCCCCAACCCGTCGGTGGGAAGAAAGAAACTTTTTATGGGTGGGTATTAAAAACAACCCTTTTTTGGGGTAAAAATTTAAATTTAAAGACCCCGTCTTTTGATCTGGGAACATAAAGTTAACAGATTAGAAGGGGAAATACTTTCTGGCTCGAAAAAAACCCATTTTTTTAAAGCTGCCGAAGATGTAATGTTTTGTGCCAGTTCCTTTAAAAGTTTTTAAATTTTTGTAAGTATTTCGGATACGAAAAAAAGTTTAAAAAAAAGGGAAAAACGAGTTTAGGGAAACCCAGAAACTAAGATGGCCTTTATCATAGGTTAGAATTAGCTTAGGGAAAATAGTACTTAAATAACAAATTAATTAAAATCGAATTTTTATTAATGGATTTTTTTTTGGGGTTTACCTAAAATTTAAAAAAAGATATAAATGGATTTTGCCATATATCTACTTGGATTACATGATAGGTAGGGGTTTTTTTTAGTCTAGTCTAGGTGTTTTTGGGTTTTTTATTGGAACATGACCAAAATCGTCAGGGCCCGAATAATTTCATACTATACCCTCTTAGATGCAGTTTTCAGCATTATATTGCTTGACTACATGTAGCCAAGTTAACAATAAACTAGTATGAGGGGGCTAAAATTACCCTTACCTCAGATTCTTTAAATTTTCTTGATTTAACTCCAATTACACATTATGGATGTATGAGCTACAAAGGACCATGCAAACTTTAATTGGATTTTTGGCGACCGGTGAAAATTAACCAAAGTTTAATGCTTTTAAGGATCTTAAAAGAACCAATTTGAATTATTGCACCAAACCTATAAACCTACAGGGTGAGCCGCTAAAGTTAGGCATAATTTGTGTCTTGCTAGTTTAAAAAATAATGTTTTCCTAAGTATTACCTGTATTTAAAATGTAATACAAAAAATTTTACATTTTTTTTTTATATTAACTTGTTTAACTTACAAAGTGTTATAAGGTAAAATAAAAATACAGGGTAAGCCAAAAAATAATATTCCATATTCTAAAAAATATTTTTATTACATTGCCTTTTTGGTATATGGGATTAAAATAAGTAAAATAAATATTTTTTTTTAAATAAAAAATCAGATTATTAAAAGAATATATATTTTTTTACCATTTTGGATTAAAATTTTTTATTTAAAAAAATTTTGTTTATATCTCCTTTATTATTTATTTTACCAAAAATGTTTATGTAACTTTTCATATGGACTATTTCGGGAGCATTATTTTTGGTATATTTTTTTATCTTATCTGGTTTCTTAAATTATTAATTTTGTTTTAAATTTTAATATCTCAAAACCTATTTAAGCTATACGAAATTTTATTCAAAAATTATGTATTCTTAAAGATCTTTTCTTTTTAAGATACCTCCCCTGTTTTATTTTAAACTCTTATTTTTGTCAGCAATTTATTAAAATAATCAAATTGCTTCAATTAATTTTTATTTGGCAAGCTAAAAGTACTTTTCAAATAGGTATAATTTAATTTTTCTGTATTGTTTTGAGGTACCCTGTATAATCAGCGGTAAAAATATTATTTAAAATCCCTACATGTATACAATTATTTTGGCTTAATTTGTTATTTCCTAACAGTAATATTACAGGTTACTTATTTAGGATACCTATAAATATTTTTCATATGGCGTTAAACAATTAGTTTTCTATTTTACCCTGTATTTCTATTTTACCCCAGAGCACTTTATAAGTAAAATAAGTTTATATATACAGTAAATATAAAAAGTTTTAGTATTATTTACTATTTAAATACAGTTAATACATTGCAAACCATTTTTTTTAATTGTAGGTTTAGAGTTTTGGTGCAATGGGGTGAAATGGGGTGCAATGACAAAAATTACTTCTTTTGAGGTGCTTAATAACATATTAAAATTTGGTTAATTTTCCCCGGTCCCCAAAAAACCCATTTAAAGTGTGCATGGTTTTAAAAGTTGTTTTAAACATTGGCTAGTTCCATAAATAAATGTAACACATCTGAGTTGATGGCCTCTCCAGTATATTTTCTATGCCAGAAAAAAAAATTTTTTGCTACTAGCTTACAGTTACTTCCTAAACATTTATACAAAATATACATATTTTTACTGGATGCTCGGATTTCTTTGTCACTTAGTATACAGTTTTAATAATAAAAAATTATGAATAAGGTATAAGGAATTAACTATTTTCATTTCATACTTGCAATAACTTGACATAATAAAAGAAAAACTTTAACTTTTTAGCTGTAAATTTAGGCTACTCTGTAGTGGGCATCCTGCACTTTACTAGTAAGAAAATTTGGACGAGATTGGTTGAGTTAGTTATTTCTGGAGTATCTGGTATATGGTATTTTTTATGGTGGAGATTTGTTGAAAAATTTTTTTGCATCCAAACAGACCTAAAAGAGATGTAAGAAAGCCCTTTATTTATGTTTAATAATTAAGTAAATATTGTTTATTTTTTCTTATGATTTAAAAATAAAAAGGTCATTTAATTAATAAGCTCAGTTGGTTTTATTTATAGGAACATAAAAATCTACCCGGGAGAAATCTTTTAGCCTCAAAGCCGGCCTGGGCATGTGGGGTTGCGGTTGGGCAGTCAGTGGGCCGATGCTACTTTAATGTTGGGAGTAACAAAGTACCTTAAGCTTGTATATGGGATTTTTTTTTAAAATTTTAAAAAAACGTAAAAAATAAGAACGAAATCGGCAAAAATTTGTTTTTTCCCCAAACCCGGGAAGTATTTGGAATTTTAATTTTAAAGTACAGGTTATTTCGCAAATACCAACTTTCCAAATTTTTTCACTTGTATCTCTTCGGTTTCCGAGATATGATGATGCATGAATCTTATTATAAATGTTTTTTAAAAAATATTACCATACAAAATTACTTTTCCTTGGGGATAAAACGTATTTTATAAATATTTTAGAACAATGAGGCTTATTATAACAGGATATAGAGAAAGGTGGTTCCATTATTTAGGAACTTTTTAGGGGGTAACTAACAGGGTTATTAAAATGAATCCGCCCCAAAAAATATTTATAATATTAGGTCCAATATTTTTTTTATTTATATATTTAAAATATTAATTATCTTTTTAGTTTGGTCAAACCTACCAAAAAATGGATAATATTGTTCCAGAAAGGGATTTGTCCTTAATCATAAGAAAAACCCCTTGTGTCTCAAAAAAAAATTTTTAAAAAGCATAATTTAAATTTGGTAATTTTGAAAGTTTTTTTTTGATCCCCACTGTGTACGCAATGGAAATTTAATTTAAAAAAATTTAAAATTTTTAAACGTTATATGTATAAAAAAAGTTTTTTATTAATTTATTGTTAAAAAAAAATAAATATTTTTTTTTATTAAATTTAAACATTTCCCAAAAATCTGGGGCCCCATCGGGAAATTTTTTAAAAAAACGACTTTTTTCTAAAATATACCCAAAAAAAATTTTAAATTTTCCCAAATGTTAAGAAAAGCAACATTTAATACGCCGGCAAATTAAGTTTACCGCCATAATTCTCTTTTGGACAGGCTTTGGCAATATCGGTAGACATCAAGAAGGTTTAAAGGTGTATTCCTATGGCCCATTCGATCAAAAAATGTCCAGCCCAGTATGAAAATAACTGTAACCCGCCGATTCTGCGCAATAACAAAATTCCACGAAATACTTATGTGTTCCCCACACACAGTGATAAATCAGTGTGTAGTTAGGCAACACATTATATTTTTATGAGGGCCGGAGTCCCGTTTTTGGTGGAAGGGCGCGCGCGGTACGTATGAAACTATATCCGCGCTGTACCATTAACCGTCGCGTTCATCATTCGTCATTTTCGTTGTTTTGCCCTTTTTTGTTGGCGGGATTATTTTTTTGTGGTTGCAGAAGTTTTTGGAATGAAAAAAACCTTTTATTTTAGTGATTAGTGTTTATTAGATTGTGACTATAATTTTGTGTTTATTGTTTGTTATAATATCGTATCAAAAACTAAGGTTGTATGGTTTTGTCTTGCAAATCAAGGGTAACATACCCGGCTTTTTTTACTTAAGGTAAGTATTCTTTATATTTAAATTAGGTGCTTTTTATGAGACGTAACGTTAGGTAACCAAAAAAAATAATAATATATCAATTATGAATAATAGAAAATGAAAATTTTATAGGAAATAGCAGTGGAAAGACGAACATGTGGTATAGTTTTTTAAACTTTTTTAAATTTCACCCTTTAATAAGGGAAAATGTAACATATTTAATGTTGTTTGACTTTTATTTTAAATTTGTGTAATAATGTGATATTTTATTGAACCCCTTTAAATGTTTTGTGGGCTCAAATTTGCTGCGGCTCCTGCTTGACGACGAATAGCACTGATGATGGTTTTACCGAAAGCGCTCTCTAATTTTTTTTAAAAAAAATTTGCACGAAATACAAAGTCTCTTCATTTCCTAAATTCTTACGTGACACAGCCACAACCAAGTTTCATTTTCTGTATTTGTTTAAAAGAAATGATTTTTGGTTTTAACTTACATTATCAACTTTTTTAAACTCGACATACTGTAGACACATAATATTTAACGATACTGTTACAATGGATACTCAGGTACCAAAGGTTACTAAACATTTTTAACCACTGGTATTCTGTCCATGAATGTTTGTTATTAGTGAAAAGTATATGCCTAAAAGCAGTTATAAAATTTTACTTTTTAATGTTTAACCAGAATCTTAGGATTAGATTAAACCATTTACACTATCTTGCCCCCTTTTTTATTACAAAATTTGGGAATAAGTACATGAACTATCATACAATGTTTGAAATTTATTTTAAAATTTGTTTACAAAGATTTTTGATAAAAATACAAAACTCCCAAAAATACATATTAAACAGAAGGCTGTAAAGTGGCGCCATCTATTGTTTCCATATTATATCAGATGATATAAAAACCATTATTACAAATAATTTTAAATATTCCCATAGTAGTATCATTTTTAAAAACCAACAATTTTGTGCAAAAAAAAAAAAAAAAAAGTGAATAGAATTTGACATTTGATGATTCAACTTTATAGATAGTAACAAAAAATTATGGGTCCGGCCTTTACCTACTATTCATTGCGCAAACTCGCGGGGCCAACCTATTCCCGCTGCCCTGGGACGTCTGGACAATTTTTTTCTACAGATTGGGCTTAACACCTTTAAATTCCTTTTGGGAGACATCCAACCAATGCTTTGGTACGGTCTGTTATAAAAGTTATCTAGTAGGTGCGCTAACAATAATTGTAATGACTGCTTATATGTAGTCAAATAGTTTTAATGTAAATAAAAGCCTCTAAATTATTTTAAGTCTTTGACTGTGGATATAGGAGCAATTTACCGTAGTTCATTTTGATGTTGCCGTTTTAGCTCCGGTTGTCAATCGCAACTTAATATGTGGTTCAGTTGAACTCTATCGGTACTTAAACCCGTCCATTTAAAACTTATTGCTGTCTCTTTTGTCATTTACTGGACAGTAATGTACTTTTAAGGGGCAAATAACCACAGCTTGAGCTGCTATTGTACAACTGGGCCTTAGATCATTATTGTTAGGTAAATAGTATTAAAAACAAATGTTTAATTGTAATAATTTTGTAAATATTTAAAGTTTGTGATGTTTATCTTACTCGAAAAATAATAAAAAAAATATCGATCTGGCAAAATAACCCTTTAATTTTAATGAATTTTCACCTTTTTAAGGAAGATATACTACAATCCATGCCACACATTGGACATTTTTTTGCTGCCATAACGTTTGGAATTGTAGTGGATCATGTTAGGGAGTCTGGTATAGTATCTACTACCACAGCACGAAAATTATTTGTTTATATGTGTAAGTTTTTTTTTTTAAAAAAAATAAACCCATAGGTTTTGCAGTCCAACCTAAAGGCTAAAAGAAAACTTTTAACACGACTGTTTTAATATCAATTTACAAGTCAGTCATAAATTTATTGGTTAACTCCAATACGGTTTAATATAAACCTTTTTATTATATACACTTGCCACTTTAGTTTTATATACAGGGATGCGCAAAAGTCCGGAATAAAATTAATATCTTTTTAACCAGTAACTTAGGAAAAAAACGCTGAAACACGTCAATTGATTTTAAATTGTACGAATTTTTTGGCAATAAAATGAAATATTTTTTTCAACCCCTTAGCTCAACCCTTCCCAACTTTTTTTTCAAATGCAACCTATGTGGTATGGTATTAAAAGCTCGTAAAAAATGGAATCTGACCATACCCTTTCTTTTTTTTTTTAACTTATGTGGTTACCAGGAAATGAGAAAACTTTAAAAACAAAAAAGTTAGAAATACCTACTTTAGTGCTTAAATCTACGGGTTGAATTAACGTTTGCAAATAAACAAATTTAAAGTGGCATTAGCATTGATGAATGTACAGCAAGTGTACTTCAAAAAAGAGAAAAGGTTGTTAAATTTTTTGTACCAAATTTAATGCCTTTGATAAGAAAAATTTGGACTCAGTTTTGAAATTGTGGCATTTCTGGGTAAAATTGCAATCTGTTTAGTTTATTAATTATGTACCTTCAAAGTGTTCTTTTTTAATTTGCCAAACAAAAATGGTATTGTCAGAGAGGCAGCGTATCGAAGTCTTGATATTGTTGGGATGTGGGGATAGAATGCGGAGTAAAGTGAAGTGTGTATTTTATTTAATGCAAAATATCCGAAAATCACATTTCCCAGGCTACTGTGAGTAAGCTATTACACAAATTTGAAGAACATGGTACAGTGAAGGACTTGCCCAGAAGTGGCCGGCCACATGTTTTAGACGAAGATCAAAAATTGGACATTGCCGTATCTCTGCAGGAAGATCCACATTTGTCAACGGTTTATTAGCCCAAAACAATCCTGCTCCAGACGTACGATTGGGAGGTTTTTGGAAACAGAAAAATCCACCCATATAAGGTATATCTTGTCCAAGAGCTCTTGGAAGATGACTATTTTTTTTTAATCTTGGGAAAATCCACGAAGGCGATGTAAGAAACGTACCGTGGGTTCTCACTGAAGGGGAATTTTTCAACGGGACTTAAATTTTTGGAACTGGAGGAAAGGAAACTTTGGGCAAGGTTCCCATAGGACACTCTAGCGATTAAAGGGAAAGGAAAAAAGGGAACCCCCTAATGAACTGTAAAAGGTCTAAAAGTTGACACGTTTGCTTTTGGCAGCTCCAGAGAAAAATTTATATGGCCAACTCCTTTGAGGCAAGAAGAGGAAGCCTTTCTTTTTGAGCGTTGGATCATTAATAAGCGAACGGCTCTTCTTTGAATAGAGTCCAAAACCCCCCAAAAAATTTGGTAAAGGGGAGGGCCACCCCCAAACATGGGGTATTCTAAAATCTGTTTTGGGAAAAAAGAGGCCCGATTGGAAGGGAAAATTTTTGGTCGGAAGAAGAAACCCAAAATTTTTTTGAACGGGAAAGCAAGGATAAAATGGGGTTTTGCCAGTTGATTTTAATTCCAAAAAAACCGCCGACGACCCTTTAAAGGGGTTTTTTCCTCGTTTGACCCGCCAAGAAAGGTTACATTTGTGACTTTCGAACCCCCCGAAATGACTGTGTTTTCAACTTTGAAAAGATTTTCCCCCAACCAATTTTTTAAGTTTGGGTTTTTTCTTTAAAGAGTTCTAAATTGACCCTCGCTTTTTTTCGAAAATTACACGGGGTTAAAAATTAATTTTTTAAAAGGGTAAATTTTAAAAAATTGAATGGGTTGATTTGGAAAAGAAAATTTTACCGGCTTTGCAATTTTGTGAGAAATAATGAGGCGATGTGACGAGAATAATGGGTTTCACTGAACATACTCTTTTCGGACGAAGCTACTTTTTATTTAAATGGAGAGTTAACAGGCACAATTATCGATTCTGGAGTCGGGAAAAACCCCACACTGGATATGCGAAGCTCATACGCAGCGTCCTCAGAAAGTAAATGTATGGGCAGGCATCATCAACAACAGAATATTAGGGCCATACTTTTTTGGGGGAAAAACTTACAGCTGCACGCTATTTAGACTTTTACGCTTTAATTAGTGCCTGCTTTAGCTGTTATTTTTCCCCAATAAAGGGAGACCAGTTTCCCCCCACTGAAACACTGGGTTCTAACAGGACGGCCCCCCCACATTTTGGTATTAACGTCAGAAAAACCTCGATGAAATATTTGCGGGACGCTGGATTGGACGCCCGGTACAATTGAATGGCCGCCACGATCCCCAGACTTAACCCCCTTAGATTATTTTTTTGGGATATTCGAAAGACAAGGTTTATCAAAATAGGCCGGCTAATATTGAAGATTTTAAAAACAAAATTTAAGAGTGGAATCCCATAACATACCGGCTGAGGCCATTCGGAATTCCGAGAGGGGGTTTTACCATCGCCTAGGAGCCTGCCAAGTAGGGTGGAGGCACAGCATCTGTTACGTTAATTCACCCGTAGATAGCACTGGGTAGGTATTTCTAACTTTTTTGTTTTTAAAAGAGTTTTTCCATTTCCTGGTAACCCATAAGTTTAAAAAAGTAAGGGTATGGTCAGTTTCCATTTTTTACGAGCTTTTCAATGAGCCCATACATAACATAGGTTTGCTTTTGGGAAAAGTTGGGAAGGGTTGCAGCTAAGGGTTGAAAAAATATTTCATTTTATTCCAAAAAATGCGTACAATTTAAAATCAATTGACGTGTTTCAGCGTTTTTTTCCTAAGTTACTGGTTAAAAAGATATTAATTTTATTCCGGACTTTTGCGCATCCCTGTATGTAGTTGTACCTATTTTATATTTTATAAACATTTTAGCAGTGTGTTTACGGAAGATTTGGATGTTTTTTCTATTTTTTTGTTGTTTCAGCACATTTTCCACCAGCAGCCCTGATGTTTATACTTGGATATACAGGATGCGATCCTGCAGCACCAGCAGCATTATATGTCGCAGCTCTTGCGATGACTGCAGCAACTCCTGCAGGAGTATTTGCCAGTGCCGCAGATATAGCACCTAATTTCGCAGGTAAAAAGTATTTTATTGAGAGTAATCTTATTTGTCATCACTTACTAATAATTTTCTTTGTTATTACTTAGTGCCAAATTTAAAAAGAGTTTAGTTTTTGTTTTAATTCTAGGAACTGTTTTTGGCCTTTGTCAGACTGTAGGAGCTGCAGGATTGTTAGCTGCAAATTATGTAGTATCGGAGGGCTTACATGGATCGGTAAATATATATTTTATGGTAAATTATGTTTTTTCATTTAGAGCAGACTGGCCAAAATTGCGACTTGATGTTTGTTGGCGGCCCTTAACTAATGTTTTTATAACTCGGTAAAGCGGGCGCCAAAATATTATAGTTTATATTTTGTTTTAATATATTTTTCGGGAATAACCGATAACTTTCTACTAAATTTGTACAATTTCCTATTATTCTTTGAAGCAAATTCTTTCTGTTTTAGTTGCACAATAATATCATCGTTGAATTGCTTTTCTTTTAAAAAACAAGTGTTTAGTTTCTCTTTCTTATACCTTTCAAATATTTGGTTCGTTTTAGTATCTAAATATACTATGCTTTAGTATACTTTTTTGCTTCTATTTTTAATGTAAAAAAGTATATCTAAGAAAATTTTAACTTGTTCTTCTAAAAGCACACAAAAATAGTCTTAAAAACTTAAATTAAAAAATGCTTTATATTCCAATCTTAGGAAATAAAACCTAAATAAAAAAGTATTAAAAGAATATAAACGTAAAAGTATAGACACGCGGCGCGACTACTTTTAGTTTGAGGCACCAAAAATCTTGTTCACTTCAGTAGCTCAAAAACCCAATCATGTTCGTTGCGGCGAGAGAAGTCTGCCAATAACACAGCTCCACAAAAAAAGTTGAAGCTTCCAAAAACTTGACCAGGGTATCTTTATGTTTTTGGGGTCGCTAAACCCGAATTTGAGTCAGTTCGACTCTATCACGTCAGAGACAAGCGCATTTTCAAGGTCAAAACTGCAAAATTACTGAGCCCAATTAAAAAAAAATTGAAAGTTTAAAAGACCTAATTATGGTATCTTCATATTTTTGAGGTCGCTGAATCTGAATCCGGAGTCAGTTTGACCCCATCAAGTCTGAGTCAAGGGCACTTCAAAATCAAATCTGCAAAATTATTCGTAATCAAATTTAAAGAGTGTATACTACCTTGAAATGCTCTTGACCCTGACCTGATGGGGTCAAATGACCCGGATTCGGATTCAGCGACGCCAAAAACGTAAATATAATATGTTCAAGTCTTTCGGAACTTTAGGTCCGGATCAAGGTCATTTCGAGGTCAAATCTGCAGAAATAATCGCAACCAAATTTGAAGAGTGTATACCTACTTATGTTTTTAAGGTCCCTGAACCCGAATCTGTGCTAAGTTTGACCCCATCGAATTTGGTTGCGATTTGACCTTGAAATGCTCTTGAATCTGACGTGATGGGGTCAAACTGGATTCGGATTCAGCGACCCCAAAAACATAGAGATACCAGAGTCAAGTCTTTGGAAGCTTCAACTTTTTTTCTTTTGTGGAGCGGTGTAAAAATTCCAGAACTTTAAGCATTCTTAATTGAATCCAAATAAGGGCTGTTGCCGAAGAGCTGTGGTGGATTTGTCGCCTTTTTATAGGTATTTTTACGGGTAGCCTCAAAGAATTATTCGGTATCATTCCTTTCCTAGAGGCTCCGGCTCCCAATAGAGTATTACGAAGTGTCAGTTTCATGGTTTCTGTCACAGTCTAGCTTAACAGGTCCCTAGCTTCCTACTTTGTTGGCTCTAGGGTATCTAGGTTGTGGACCTACAGCCTGTAATAAATTACTTCTTACTTTAATTAAGATAGCAACGATACGATAGTACTAAGGCTTTTGGTGTTCGTGGATTGTTCCAAGATATACAAAAGATCACATGATCAGTGATCCGCATAATGTTAGTTTTAACGGGAAGATAGATTTAGGGGTAATTATTCATCTACTTGATGTAAATTTTAAATGTTTTAAGACTTCTTTTAAATTATTAAATAGCTTTTTGTTTATAATTACTGACGTATTTAGAATGTGAATTTAAAAAAAAATAGCAAATTTGCAAGCAAATTTGATACATGGAGAACCTATCTAATTCAATTAAGACTATGTGTTTAGACTAAACCACAGACCTCTAAAAAACAAGAATACTGACTGCCATAAGCGCGTAATATAAATGGTATACACGTGCGAAGCGACTCGCATAGGTATTTTTGGAAATGATTAGGACATATTGAACATACTACAAATATTAAAAAATTTTAGGTCATTTGTCAACTGTCATTAAATTGATTTTTTCGACTTAGTTTTGTAAATAGCGAGGTGATGTGTTTTTATCTTGTTGCCGGTTAATATTTTTGCGAAATTAGTAGTTTTGACTTTTGACTGAGTTGGAGGATATTTTGTGTATTTGTGCAGTCCAGCCAACCTAGATTTTTTAGGTTTGCCAAAATTGTAAAGAAAAAACCCTGTGTGGTTTGTTACGCACGAGTGTACCATTTTTAATTCCTGGTAAGTAGTCTAGTACTTTTTGACATTTGTGAACTAAACCGATATTACCGACTCCGAAAATTGTTCTGCGTCGATTCTTTGCCATTTTATCAATTTCTTTGGTTAAAGTATAAAACAAACATGTTCAGTATTTTTATTTCTAAAATCTTAGAATTAATAAACGTAACAGAAAAATCTAATGTTATTATCATGGACGTAGATTTGCACGCCCTTCAATTAACCGTTTAAGAATTTTTCTCTAAAATAATTAGGGAAGCCAATAATAATTGACCCCATTAAAAATTACATGAAAAAAAATTTTGGCAGTGGTGTTATTTAGGCATAAAGGGTTATTTTTAGTCAATAAAAAAAGTATGTACAAAAGGTCTCTAAATAATAGTAAATTATCGTAAAACTGAGTTTATCCTGTAAAATTTAGGTTCATTATTAAACCATTCAGTTTGGATGCAATCAGTCTCAAGAGGGCTCATGAATAAAAAAAACTTTTTTAAAAGCTTGAAAGAAACATTTTTGACTTACTTAAATTTTCGTGAACATAGGCATCCGTTCCATTAAAGGGTGAAAAACTGGATACAAATTTATCGATAGACCGCTTTTTGTAAAATAATTTTAAATAGAAGAGGTAACCTTTCTTCAGAACACATACAAATCGGTAAATAATTACAAAAAACAAGCTAGTTGTATATTAAAATAATCTACTTATGTGTTTAAGTATTGCATGTAAAGCCTTAAAATTGTATTTATATTTACCTTCACAATACTTCCTTTTATCTTGAATAGTTTTAAAAACTAACGGAAAAGTATTGTTTACATTTTTAACTTACAAAATTAAAGACCATTAGAAATGTTGCGTGATAATGAAAGCGCTTGTATGAAAGGATGTTACAGTTTTTTTTAAGAAATTTGTAAAATGAATGGATACATTTATAGTAATGCATTTAGAGTGTTAAATAAAAGTTTCTTTTACGGGCATATTTTTTATGATATATCGCTTATATCCTTATTATATATACAGGGTGATTCATGAGAAAATGTCAATACTTCAGGTACGTAGTCAGGGTCCAAAAATACACCTAAAAGTCTATACAAATATGGGTCCGCAATGGACGGCAAGGCCTTCGTTTCCGAAATACAGGGTGTTAAAGTTTTTGTTTATTTTTTAAATTTTTTAAATAAAATCTATGATAATGTAAATATTGGAGTAAAATTTGGTATCCGGGGGTTCTTTGGTATGACGGATTCGAATCTAATCTTAGTACGGCTCCTACTTGTAGGGGTGCCACCTACACGTCTTCTTACTATTTTAAACAATCAACTTTTTGGTACGGTACTGTATTACATTTTTAAGTAAATTTAATAACTGTTTTGTCATTTTTACGTTAAAAAGGTATACCTGCTAAAAGTCGATATGAGCAGTCGTTTTCGAGATATTTGGATTTAAAAAAAAAACCACGTATGACACGCATCTGATTTTATGATGATGAAAAAAAAATTAAACAAAATGTATATTTAAACAATATGTATTTTAATTATCAATAAAATTATTGTTCCAAAATAATGTTCAGCAAAACATAAAAAAAATTAAAAAAAATATAAATAAAAACTTTAACACCCTGTATATCGGAAACGAAGACCTTGCGGACCCATATTTGTCAAGACTTTTATGCTTATTTTTGGACCCTACGAACCTGAAGTATTGACATTTCCTCATGAATGACCCTGATATTTTTTGGGTATATATATATATATATATATATATATATATATATATATATATATATATATATATATATATATATATATATATATATATATATATATATATATATATATATATATATATATATATTATTATATACATATATATATATATATATATATATATATATATATATATATATATATATATTAAGAAATAAATAATACAAATTGTTTTCCAAATGGTTATTGAAGGACAATTTTTGACACCATAGTTTAAATTAACAGGTTATAACATTGGACTGTGACATAAATTTTAATTTTGAACCATATATCTTAATAAAATTTTGCTTAAACTTTCAACATTAAGGTACTTCAATGGCGACTGACCCTAGATAATTCCGATTTAAGTAAAATTTGGCGAACTGTCGTTTCAAACCATGCAATCCCTAACTTCAAAACACTGTTTTAAATATAAAAAATTTTGGGACACGCTGTATTTGAAAAAAAATTATTTACTTTTGGTAAGTGACCCGTGTATAGGTATGATGCATAATATTTTTTACTTATTTTTATCTAGTCTTCTTTATAAAACACAATCTTTATTTAGGTAGACTTGTTAAAAACAGGTAAAAAATATTAAATATCCTGTCTATCCATGGCACACCTTACAAAAGTTAATAAATTTTCATTCAGTATTTTGCTTAGTAATATTTAATTGATGTTTTAATTATTAAGTTTTTTTTATTAGTATCCATTAGTATGGTTAAATTTGTAACAATTTTTTTTCGGAAAGTGCTTATTAAAAAAGGGTCACCATTTGACAAATAATAGTTACACACAAAAATGTGTACATCTTATTTCTATCTCTTATACCAATCACTAAAACTCTGCGTTTGTAATTTTGTGACACCATCGGAGGTTCTTGATTAGCTTGCGTCTGATCATAGTCATTTAGATGTAATATTAGAAGTTGCTCTAAAAAATTATAAATAGCAAAAGTAAACAAAAAAAAACGTAGTTTATCATTGTTGTCACAAAATACTGGATAAGTCTATATTATTTTTAAATATTTTTAACAAAATTTAAAATTTAGTTTTTATCTAAGCTTGCGTTTAATAGTTTGCAGGATGGTGGAGATTGGTTTTCGGTGCCTCAACAGCAATATTACTATTTACATCAATTTTCTTTATGATCTGGGGAAGTGGATCGGTGCAGGAATGGAACGAATCGCAGAAGGAAGTTTCGATAGAATTAGAAGAAGTTGAAGAACCTTCAAGATTAGAGTCTGTCTTAGAATAGATACTTAGATAGATTTAGATATTTTTATAAATATTTAAAATAAGCAAACAATAAAAAATTCTTAATTAAATAAAAAAATATGTTTTCATTACTAAAATTATCTACTTTAAAAAAACTTTGTATATACATACTTATAGAAATTAGTCTATATCCAAAACCTTATCCGATTCTATTGATGTATTTTTTTTTAATTCTTCAAAAGGTTTAAAGTGACAACCTGTTAAAAAATCTAATAAATAATAAACCTTTAAATCATGTTAGGGTAATTTCTAGTGGTTCTCAGAACTGCATTTTAGAGCCGTTACTTTTTTTATATACCCTTTAGATATTTTAAAATTGCTCACTTATTGTAACAAATTTTTATTACTAAAGTTGGGTTGGTTCAAATTACAATTTACAATGAGGTAAAATTAAAGATTTAGCGACATTTAATAAGTTTTTCTTAATTATAATTCATATCTAAATCCTTTTCCATTTAGCCTTTTGATCTTTGGTAGCAAAAAAAGCCAGTAACATACACATATTAAATAAAAAAAAAAAATTTAAATACTTTTTTCAAAAACATTTTTTGTGTAAAATTAAAGAACATATTTATGTGAATTTATTGTTCTTTGTAACCGTATTGCAATTATCTGTACGGTTTTTGCCTTGATCAATAGAGCAGGTCACGAATACAAAAAGTACAAAACATGTGCCCACGTTTTCTCTATGTACTGAAAGAATGATTATTATGATTATTATATATATATATATATATATATATATATATATATATATATATATATATATATATATATATATATATATATATATATATATATATATATATATATTATATATATATACAGGTGCACAGATTATGCTGCATGGGGATCTCGGAAACCATAAGAGATACGA
This sequence comes from Listronotus oregonensis, assembly GCA_019359885.1. Taxonomy (NCBI): domain Eukaryota; kingdom Metazoa; phylum Arthropoda; class Insecta; order Coleoptera; family Curculionidae; genus Listronotus; species Listronotus oregonensis. The sequence goes on along the minus strand of JAHBCN010003775.1, from coordinate 53,852 downwards.
AGTCGGTTAAATTATGGCAAAGTTGCGCATTTAGGTGGCCTAGAAATTTGTAAAATTCCGAGTACTTCCGGAATAACGAAATTTGCTGATTTCGTTTTATTTTTTCTGACGTTATTTAAAGAGATATGGAAAAACAAAAGACACTTTCTCATATCTCTTTAAATAACGTCAGAAAAATAAAAACGAAATCAGCAAATTTCGGTTTTTTGGAAGTACTCGGAATTTTACAACTTTCTAATCCTATTTGTTGGGCACCTAAATGTAACTTTCCAATTTACCGATTGTATCTTTATGAACCAGATCCCCATGCATGCATTCGAATCTGTGGCACCCTGTATATATATATATATATATATATATATATATATATATATATATATATATATATATATTAGAGGACCCTTTATAGAAGATAAAATTTTTTTTTAACATTTTTATGTTTCTTTATATAAAAAACCAAAACCACAAAAAAATTACTCAATCCGACAAGAGAACACGTGCCGCAAGCAGGTCAAAATATTAGGGACAGGTATAGGCATGGACATACAATGAAATACTAATATAAAAGAAATGCTCTGTATGTTTTTCCAATTGGTCACGTTAAAGAATAAAAATATACCTGACCCTTTACAGGTATTTGTTTTCTGGGAATTTTTGTGTCCTTACAAGGGTAAAGAGTCACCCATCCATAATAATTCGGTACTTCTCTTCTAAGACTCAAAATTTACCAAAAGATAGCGTCGTGTTCTTGATTTCAAATTGTGGGTAATAAATTGCCTTCTAATAAACAAGTTTTTCATGTTTTATTCTTTAACATGCGTGAAGTGAATCTAAGTTTACGTGAAAGGGCCGCGCTAACTATTAAAGAAGCTTTTATTTTTTGGAGAGAAAGCCACTGCAAAGAAAAACTTTACGCCGAGTGGAGAGCATTACAAAAGTCAGCTAAGAGAACCAGTGAAAGTGCAAAACAAAAGGAACAAATATTTGTGAAAAAGATAAACGATTTGTTTAATCTATCCCATGCAAACGCCGATAAACTAATAACAATTAAAGAGGACAAACAATTTCCAATCAGTTAACAGCAAAAAGGTCGTCCGTTGACTACCAGCTAACTGCTCGATAAAAAGTAGCTGAAGAAAAAAAACAAAATTTCGGAGCGAATTCAACGAAGTCTTCAAGAAAAAATGAATGGATGGAAACAGTGACACTGTCATTCTCGGGAAGCAGTTCATATGTCGAAATAGAGCGTAAAACAGAAAAAAAACATAAATTCCAAGAGGAAGTACCGCTACCATCAGAAGAGCCTGGTCCATCGCAACACCAAAAAAAAAGAAAAATTTTATGAAGCAATTAGCATTGTAACTCCAAACATAGTAGCTGCATTTGATGCCTTTATGATAAGCGATAGATATTAAGTTCGTATCTTGCCAACAGTAGCAGAAGCACTAGGACATGATGTTTCATCTTTGTCTATTAGTAGAACAACTCTTCAGCGAACTAGACAACATATGCCACAAGGAAGAGCTGCAAAATTAAAAGCAACTTTTAAAGATCTATCAGTACCAGTCATCCATTGGGATGGGAAACTCTTGTCTGCTTTGTCGGGGATGTAGAAAGTAGATAGACTTGCTGTACTAATTACTAGTTGCGAAGTAGAGCAGTTGCTTGGAGTACCTCTTTTGCAGCATTCAACAGGTAAAGAACAATCCTTGACCGTTTATGAAACTATAGTTGATTGGAATTTGGAAAATAAGTTTATTGGTTTATGCTGCGACACCACAGCCTCGAATCTAGGGTATTTAAATGGCGCAGCTTCAATACTGAAATACAGTTAAAAAGAGACATTTTATATTTCCCTTGTCGTTGTATTTTCAAATTAATTTTGCGAAGTGTGTTTGATATGAAAATGCCCTCTTCATTTGGCCCTGATGTCTCTTTATTTAAAGGTCTTAGAGAATATTGGCCTAAAATTGATCAGACTAATTTTAAAACTGGTTTTCAAGTCAAAATAATTAAGCAACTTGTGCAGCCTTAAAAATCTGAAATTTTCCATTTTATAAATTCATTTATAGCAATACAACACCCCCGAGATGAAAATGGAGAGTTTTTATTACTTTCCAAATTGTTTTTTGAAGAACAACCGTCCAACGTGACATTTTATCGTCCTGGTGCTTTCATCACGCACGCTGGATGTTTAAAGCCATTTACTGCTTAAAAATATTTTTCTTTAGAGATCAGTTTAAACCTACACAAAAAGAGAACAGCTTAAGGACATATGTTTGTTTCTCCCAAATCTTTATTTAAAAATGATAAGTTCATCTAAAAAAACTAAATAAACAAGATTTCAAAGCAAGTGCAGTCTTTTGATCTAACGTCACTTTGAGATATTTTTTTTAATAAAAAAAAAAACCCAAAGGGGTGATGGAGCTAAACAGATATTGGATTTGTGTTTAGCGTGTTAAAATAAATGGGAACATGGCTGCTTGGGGTAAAATAGAAAACCATTTGTGGTATTTAAATCCTGAAAATGTTTCCTTATCATTCTTCGATGAAAATATTTCGACTGATGTTAAGAAGGAAATTGTAAAGGCTCTAAACAAGCCAGTGTCAAACGAAGAGGGCATCAAACGAATAATAGTAAGGGATTTAAATCAAATAGAAAATAAACAAATTTATGACTTTATATCCGTTACCTCTATTTTTTTTTCAAAAAATGAAATTTTAAAATAAAAACGAAAGTTACAGTTTTGTAAAATTATTACTAATCTAAAAGTAGTAAATGACACAGCTGAAAGAGCCATCCAGCCTATTGATGAGAATAAGAAAAAATGACAAAGGACAAAAAGCAAAAGCAATTTGTACTTCAAGTTGCTAAGGATTATAAAACACGTTTTCCAGATGTTAAAAAAGAGACAATGTTGCAGGTCTTACAATTAGAATACTTTTAAGTAAACTTGTATAGTAGATTTATATTTTAAAATTTGTACATCGTTTTTCAGATATGTTTTTATAAATAAATCGCTCCAAAGGTAAAAAAGTATTTATGTGTCATTATATGTGTAATTTTACCATTTACTATTAAGCAATTAAGCATTAATATTACTGTTTTATTAAAGAGATATCTCTTGCTCTAATTTTGCTTTTAGAATATCAAAATATTATTTTATAAACATTTTGCCCTTACAAATACAAGGTATAATTTCAAAATCAGGAGAGAAGTATTAATTTCGTATTTTTACTAGAATTGACGTTGCGTGCGGCACCCCTTTCCGTTATCCGATTAAAATAAAATTTTATGTTTTTTCATAAAATGGAACCTTTTTGAGGGGTGGCAGCGCAAATTTTCGAATGTAGCAATGGCCACCCTAATTGCTTGAAGTAAAGTAAATAAATAATACCAAATGATAAAGTGAAGACTGATAATGTGATTACGAGGTTAAGTTACTTTTTATTGTAATAAAAAAAATAAGAAATGAATGAATTTTCATTTTATTAACAAACTTTTATAATCAACTTGTTTTTTTTTCTGATATATATATATATATATATATATATATATATATATATATATATATATATATATATATATATATATATATATATATATATGATATATATATATATATATATATATATATATATATATATATATATATATATATATATATATATATATATATATATATATATATATATATATATATATATATATATATATATATATACATATGTATATTATTTTTTAAGCTTTCTGGGCTAAGGGATAGTTTTGTTTTGTGTTCTATACTATTTGTTAATGTTTTAGGCTATTTGTAATTCTATTTTTTGACTACTTGTGATGTTCTTTCAAAGCCAACCCAAGTATGTGAACAAAAGCAACATTTTCACAAATTACAATTGGTTTAATTTCAGCTTAAAGGATTTTTGTGATCCATTTTAATAAAATGAATATGAAATAACCAAAATGGTGCCCAAAATATAACAAAAATAAAAAATAGAGACAATTCTCCATAAAAAACCAGGTGTGTTTTGATACAAGACCATGACCTATCACATTTTTTAAAATAAATAAACTTGAAAAAAGTTGCGCAAACATTGCAAAAATTGAATGTATTTGTGAAAATAATATGAATAATTATTCTTCATAGAAATATATCATATCACACATCACACAGAACTTTGTTTAAAAAACAATCAACAGTATTTTTCTATTCATTTCATGTGAAAAACGATTAATTATTTTTTCCTTATTAAATTCTTAACATATTAACCAACAATTCATTTCTGTAACACGCCTTATTGTTAAGGAGACACGAAAAAAATATGACGAAAGGGAGTTATTAAAAAATGCCATGCAAATTTTTCATTGTTTTATTAAAAATTCTAGAGCGACAACAGTTAAAAATATTCTCACAGGTCGATTCACATCTTTGGTAACTTTTACGCAATACTTATTTACCTTATATTTACACAATTAAAGCTAAGACAATATTATTAACTAGATTTCTCATAAATAATAGAAATAGTACATAGTTACATGCTATTGTAGTTTACGCAGTATATGGTATAATCAAAGAAAAAGAGTCATACAGTAAAAATATATGCATGATTGTTAGATAAAGAATATCCATTTTAAAGTAAGTAGAATATAACATATTTAAAACGGACGAAAGCTCGCTCAAGGATATATACCAAACTTCATTAACAAACAGCCAATTGGGCAAATTTATACTTTTCTGCCTGTGATAACTAAATAAAATTAGAAAAGACAAACGTAGCAGTCACCCTATAAGAGTTGCTCCGATGACTCGTGTCTAGAGACACCCCGGATAAATATGGCTGGCGAGCTTCTTGAAAGTGTTGACACATGAAACATGCTTTATTATGTAGGGACTCTGCTAAAAAATTACATTTTAATGCAATAATTTGGGGTCTTTTTTAATACGTCCCCGCATTTTCACGTCTAAAATATAACTGGGGAAAATAAGAAGCCGCTTCAACCAGAACTAACCATGACCGACTAGAACTAAGGGCTTTTGAATTTGTCTAAATTATTTGTAGAAGTTATAAACAAAATTTTAATAACGTATTAGAAAAAACCCGAGGAATATATAATGACACTTTTAAAAAAATTATAACTTTTACCATATCAAAAATTATGTTAATAACTTCTATGTAGGGATAATTTAGACTAAGCCCTAAGTTCTAGTCGGTCATGGTTAGTTGTGGTTATTTTAGCTTACACATTAAAATTTAAATTTTTTGGTTATAACACTGTCAAGAAGCTCGCCAGCCATAATTATCCGGGGTGTCTCTAGACGCGAGTCTCCGATGATTGAGACTAATCTTACGAGTTAACACAAAAATTATTGATTTTTTAAGCAACTATAAACTTTTACAAAAAACTGCAGTTTTTTCTTTTTTTATCTATGATTTAAAACCTATTAATGTTCATTTCATCAAAATTTTAACTTTAAATTCCTACCAGATTGCAGAGGGACATTACCTAACATGTAAAAATTCCTACTTAAAAAATTCCTAAGTTGTCTATTTATTACAATATTTTTTTAGGAACCCAAGTTTTTTCATAAAAAAAACTTAAATAAGCGCGTTTAAAAGACTAGACCAAGACTAAAGGCCATTTATATTCTTTTGTTACATAGTTTTTGAGAAATAACCTCCGTGACAATCATACAGACGAAAACAAGTTTATAATGTTTGTTTATTTTAAATGTACTTTCTTTGCTATTTATATTTAAACATTTGTTTTAAATATTTTCTAAAGTACATCAGTTTTTTTTTTAATTTTAATATGGGTTAATGGAATATGAATCTACATATTTGCAAGTTTAATTGCTTTACTGATAGTGTCTATGCAAATATGTTTCTGATATTTTTTGATAAAAAATTGTTACGTCAATAGTATACAGTGTGTCCCAAATTGGGCCTACATGTATTGGTAACTCGGGAACCATTAGAGCTACGGTGTTGGTTAAATTAGGAAAGTTTTAGACAATTTAATTCCAAAATTAAATCTGCTTTCAGATTTTATTTATCTTTTATGGTTTTTAAGATAATTAAGAAAAAAAATGGTGCATTTTTAACTTTTGCCTGTAGCTCGCAAACTACCAATTTTACGGTTTTAAGATTACTACACTATTAGAACACTTTTTTAAGAAGAATTTAATTTAAGTACAAATTTTTTTCTAACTTTTTTTTTTGTGTTTGAATAATTCACACAAAATTTGGATTTTCATACGGACGCCATATTGGATTTTTACATTTTTGAAAAGAGCTCTTCAAGAGCTTTTCATTGATGTATCACAAGTCTAGGTTTTTAGATTGCCTAAGCTCTAAAAACAATAATTTTTGTTTATTTGATAGTAGGCTTAGACTAGACTGCGTAATGGCCGCCCCGTTTCATAAAAAACATATGATACGCATCTTATAATTTAAATAATCAAAAAAAAGTCAAGTTTTGATTATTTTAAGTATTTACAATAATGGCTCTTAATTATTCCAATGATGAAAAGGTGGATATGCTAGAAATTTATTTTAAATCTAACAAAAATACAGAAGCTGCAGCACTTGCATACGAAGAACAATTTCCGGAGCGGCAAAAACCTAACCAAAGACATTTTAGATTCTTAGTTACGGACTTGTTAGCCTATGGATCTTTTGTGAAACCAAATCCCAAAACTTATACAATACATACATACTGATACATTTTTGTTTCACAGTTGTGTTTAATTATTATCACTTTAAGGTTAATATTAGGAAGTATTAATTTTTGCAAAAAGCATCACTTTTTTTGTATAAGTTTTGAATTTCGCTTTCACAAAAGAACCATAGGGTAACAAGTTCATCACTAAGAATCTTAAATGTCTATGTTTAGGTTGATGCCGCTCCGGATGCGTATCATTTGTTTTTTATGATACGGGGCGGCCATTACGCAGTCTAGTCTAAGCCTACTATCAAATAAACAAAAATTATCGTTTTTAGAGCTTAAGCAATCTGAAAACCTAGACTTGTGATACATCAATGAAAAGTTCTTGAAGAGCTCTTTGCAAAAATGTAAAAATCCAATATGGCGACCGTATGAAAATCCAAATTTTGTGTAAATATCTAAAAAAAAAAGTTAGAAAAATATTTGTACCTAAATTAAATTCTTCTTAAAAAAGTGTTCTAATAATGTAGTAATCTTAAAACCGTAAACTTGGTAGTTTGCGAGCTACAGGCAAAAGTTAAAAATGCACCATTTTGTGTTTTTCTAATTAATCTCAAAACCATAAAAAATAAATAAAATCTGAAAGCAGATTTAATTTTGCAATTAAATTGTCTAAAACTTTCCTAATTTAACCAACACTGTAGCTCTAATGGTTCCCGAGTTACCAATACATGTAGGCCCAATTTGGGACACACTGTATATCCACATAAATAATTTTTCCTATTAGTCTGATTTAAATAAATTTAATATACCACGAAAAATCGAAAAAATAATACGACAAAGACATTTAAATACTAACTTAACTTTCTTTAGAATAACTGGATCATTTTTTCAGAAATTTTTGTTAATACTGCTAAATAACGCAATTGTAATTTAATTATTGTAAATAAAACCAAATGTCTTAAAAAAAATGACAGAGAAAAATATCAAGGGTATACCACTTTTGTCTCATCAAAGGACATATTTGCAGGGGCGCCACTGGTGAAGCAATAGAATAACTTTTGTAACCCAAGCACATATCAAAAAAAATAGTACTTTCAATGAAAATTAAGTGCAATATAGCATAATAGTTGCCGCCATTGCCAACATGAATATAATCATAAAAGCTTTTTTTCCTAAAATAATATTGGCACATCGTTAAGAAACACCCTATACTGAAAAAAATGTATTTATATGTCAAAGAAGTATTTTTGTAAAAATTCAAAAAACAAGAAAGAACAGTAACAATAATGGCTCTTTTTAAGAACTTGAAATTTAAAAAAATCGTAAAAAATTAATTTTTAATTTTAATTAAAAAAAAGTATATAAAAGTTTAAACTCCTTTTGTAAAAGAAATACTTTAAAAGATATTTATGTTGGCTACCTGGTTAAAATTAAATAAAAACCTCAAAAAAATGAAAATATAAAAATTATATGTAATAAAAACTTTTATGTATAACGTTATCATTTCAAAAGAACGTTAACAACAGATATTTTTAGAAATAAATGTAGCAATTTATTGTTTATTTCTAATGCCAATAAAAAATTTAAATAAAAAATTGCTTGATTTAAGCAAGTGTGCGGTTGATTTCAAAAGCAGAAAGATTTGGAAAACTATATCTTTTATAAAATAAAGAAGCTTATTTTAAACTGCAAGCCTGGAATTTTAAATAAAAATTATTTTAAGTTTTTTTCTGGCGATTTTAAATCATTTTTTATTAAATTTAAACGAAACGTCACTTAAAAAATATATATACATACTTTAAAATGGATAGTCAGGGCTTTATTTTCACTTCATTATTTCTTATATATCAATATTTCCGTATCGGAGTATGTCTTTGTTTCTTTTAAAAAAAAATACTGATTTTTAACTTCTTTAATAAGAAGTTAAACTTATTTTATAAATGTTTTTGTTGTATACCTTTTTCTTTACCCAATTAAATTATTTCTCATAATATACGAGATAAAATAAAGTTAAAGCTTACTCTTAAGTGATGCAAAATATCTTATTTTAATAATAGTAAAAAATTTGGTGCAATGTTATTGTCTTTTAATACAGATAATCGTAGAAACCGATATTTGGCATTTTAATAATTCAACTTTTATTTTAAACAAAACATAAAAAATTACTAATTTTTTAGGCATCAGCAAGTTTACTAAAAATGTTTAATTCCCGAATTATTAATAATTTTTTTAAATAAAAATTCGGGCTTTTTATTGTTTTAAAAGTCCTGGAAGCAGTAATTTAAAACACTTTGAATCTATGCAAAATGTAAAATAATAAGTTAGGAAATTAACGAATAAAACTAAACTACAGGAATGTCATAAAAGATATAAAGTAATAAATAATTTTGTTTTTTACGATTATCTTGGGCACCATTTAACGCACAGAATTAATAATAAGTAAGAAAACGTAATCGAGGCTTAAGGATTCTGAAATATTCTTTTTCTTTTTCGTTGCATATGACTTTCAAAATACACGTGTGCTTACACTCACAGCTAGAATAAAGTTGGATATTTTGGCCATTTTTCCACTATGACCAAAATATGCCAAGTCTGGAAAAAAATCTTGATTAATATAATTTCACCCTATCACTTTAATATTTAGCCCATCGTTTTATAAATTAATCTCAGTCAGCCCTTTGCAATAACTTTACTCCATATATTCCATATCTTCCTCCTTATATCTTTTGGTCCTTCCTCCGAATCGCTTTTTTGGTATTTCCATCTCTTCTTCTTCCTCTCCAAGAATCTCCACATTTCTTACAGGGGCCCTTTTATACTGTGGTGTTGCTACAGTTGCTCCTTGTTGACTTTCATCCTCCTCATCAAGTGGCAACGCTGGGTTCATTGCGAGTTTCAGCATACGTAAAAGAAGCATTTCTCTTACGTCTGCTGGCAGGTATTCCTCATTTTGGTTGCTCTCAGGACTTTCTGCAATAAAAAAAAGGTGTTAAACCACCATAAAACAACAAAATACGTTGAATTATTTTGTTTCGTACTCTACTGTAATATGTAATTTCCAGGACTATCTGAGTCCGGGAAAACCGTCATTACAGTACAGATAATCTAGAAAATCAGAAAGTTTTGTGTTTAATAATGTATGAAATAAAACGAAATACGACACAACGGACGTGTGTCTGTAAATATCTAAACTGACTACTGTAATAAGTCACTTGCCGGCCTTTTATTGTAAATAATTTAAATTTATTACTCGTCTCGCTTACCTTGTCTATACACTGGAGCCACTTGATTTTGTCTTGAAGTTCTCGAAGGTAGCAACCTAGCTATCCTTCTGGTAGGGACATATGCTGGTGTCTGTCTTTCGTAACTTGCTGCTAGTCTCCTGGGCTGCGGATCCTCGTTTTCAATATCCTCACGATGATATTGTTGAGTATATCTTTGTCTTTCTCGACTTCTTGGGGATTAACAGCTACATATTGTCTTATAGAACTTCTCTGTTGAGGTTGTTCAGTCTCCTGTGGTTGAGGAATATATTGTGGTCTTTGGGGAACTACTCTTTGAACAAAATAGGGCTGAGGGGTTTGAAGTACTCTCTGGTATCGTACAGGGGGCGGCTGATAATACTCCGGATGACGTTTAACATTTGTAAGTGCGCTTATTTGTTCCAGCTTTTTTTGTCGTATGATGAGGTGATTCAACAGCTTCTGAAAGTCTCTAGTACTTACTGGAGGTTGAATACTTTCAATATCATTATCAACTTCGTTATCTTGGTATCTTACAGGCAAAGGAGTCACCGGGACAGCTCTCAGATGTACTGGTACAGGAGAGACAGGCACAGGAAGAGGATACGGGGTTGGAACATTTTGTGGCATTTCTCTTATAAAGCCGTTTTCATCTACCTGCACCGGAAGGGGTCTTAAAGCAGGAGGATTTAGCTGTTTTACATTTTGTCTTTCAATTTCTACATTGGGCACATTTGTGGTTTGCTGAACAACTTGCTGCTGTCCTAAGTAGTGTCTTCTGGCTTCTTGAACTTCTTGCATATTATCTACAGGAATTATTCTACCCTGCAGTTGACTAAGTGGTACTAGAATCGCTCCTTGTTGGAAAGGATGTCTTATAGCTACTAAAGGTTCAGGTGTTACAGCTCTATTTGGTGGAATCTGTACCACGGGTACATTCGTAGAAGTACTGGATGATTCAGTGCTTGTAGATACTTCTTCAGGCTGACTGTACTCTGCTGTGTTAGTTTCAACTTCTTGCAAATAATTTTTCTTGTAGTTGGCGGCATAATTAGTTTCAGGTCTTTGTACTGCAACAGCGGATGATGTAGTGCTAGAAATAATTGGTAAGATTCTACCCGGTCTTGATGTAGTAAACAAAGGTCGAGAGGTAGCTGCGCCACCATTATTATATACGTCAGGCAGGTCATTGTGTCCATAAGATTGCCGAAGGCTGTAAACATGTTCCTTTGCATTAAAGGAGGCTTCGCCGCCATCTTGAGAAAGTTGCCTTCTCAGGATATTGTTTCTAATCTCAGAGGCTTCTTCCGTAACCGGTTTGTCATCGTCAAAATTTTTAAGAGGAAGATTTTTTAAAATTGTATGTCCTGCTGGTTTCTCGGAAACAACTTCTGGACGAGTTATTTGCCCCTCTGACTTGTTTTCAACGAGCTTTGACCTGGTAGAGGCGGTTGATGCCAAAGAAGGTCTCTGTAGTAATACTCTAGGGGATGCGGAAGAATAAAATATGGAATTTGGTTTATTCGTAGATCGAATACTTTCAATGTTATTATAGTTTGGTTTAACAGTTGTACTACTGGCCCTGCGTCTAGTAATACTTTGTATTACGCTATTGGATGTAGTGGTGGGAGTACTTTGGGTTGTCGTAGAATAAGTAGGGTATGTGCTGGGTTTTTTTGTCGTAAACGATTTATCTATCTTTGGTATTCTTTGTACTACTGATTGTATTGGTAGTTCGGGCTGGCTTACTGGTTCATGCTTGTTAAATATATCACTGGCATTACTAGAACTATAGGAAACTCTTTTTACTTGTCCTTCATCATCTACAAAACCATATGTACCTTTTATGTTTCCGAGTACATCTCTGCTCTCTATTTTGAAGGACCCATCGTCAGCTTCGTATCCGATGGTATATGACCCATCTGGGTTAACTTTTTAATTTTTTTATAATGTCTAGTTTTCCATCTTTTGATTCTGATTGTACAAGTTCTTCTTCCTCGTGTTTTGATGTTGTTGGCTCAATTTTCTCCTCAGATTTGTCGCAAATGGCATTATTCAGTGTAAGAAAAATGAAAAATGCCAGCAATGTCTGTAAAAAAAAATTATTAAGTTTGTTAATCACCAAATAATAAACATTTAACCAATTACTTTAAAGGTATATGTAAGTAAGTCCTAGAGTCAATAAAAGAAATGGAATAATATTATATCCAGATAACAATTAATATAATTCTTAACCATAATAAGAACCAAACTAAAGACAAAGTAACAAATACGTGTAAAAAGCATTAACACCCCGCAGGTGTGCTACCTATCTAAATATTAATTGTTTGCCAAATAGCGTTAATATCCAAATTTTAAAGTATAGTAAGAACACAAAGTTTTATATGATAAACAGTATGAATCTTGTTAGAAAAGATGTACAAGCATTATTTATTAATTTGTTTTATATTTGAAACAAGTTCTTTGAGTTCCTTGGTGAATCCCAAAGTGTTGCTCTTGACATATCTCAGGCTTTTGATCAAATCTAATGCGCTTCTAAATAAACATCCTTTCCAGTGTCTTTTACCTAAACTTTGTTCTTAGCTCTCCAGTTTCAAAAATGAACCTAACTGGCACAACACATTAAATCCGCCAACTTGTATACTGTCTATATACCCCAATTTATGTCAACAACAACAACTTTTAGTGGTCCTGATTTCATCCAAAAAAAGCCGGTCGCCTCATTATTGATCCCAATCTCACAATAAAGCATTCTTTTCTTGCTCAAAGGCTAGCTGTAGAAATCTTCGCTATATTATAAATTACTTTATTGCTGCTAGTGCTAGAAGGAAGCCAATATAATTCCTTTCCTAACAGCTTGCACATCTTCAGAAGTTATCTACAAACATTGCTGGTTTATTTATCCCCCAAATGTCTAGATTTCTTGTAACCTGCTGTCTCTAGAGGTATTTTCTTCCTTTCCAAGTATTTAGCTTTAAGCATTTGTAGACTGTACCAGAGTAAAAAATATCGAGTCTTACGCATTAGCGGGTATCCAGATTTCGTATGTTTTGCAGGGTATCTTTCTTATAAGTGAAAATATAGGGCTGCCGTTTGTATAATATCCTGTATGAATATCGAATTCACCAATTTCGGACTTTCACGGTAACATATTCAAATTTTTGTCCAGCTAATCCCAAATTCAAATTTTTCTATACAACGCTCTGTCAATTTAGGTGTCGGTTCATATTTTTGTTCACCTTAACTGAATTTGGTTTTGACTTTGATTATAAAACCTTTTTGTTCGTTGAACCAGTATCTCCTTCTCCTAAACTTAAGTTGATTTCGATATATATAACCGGCCTTGGTTTACGAGATACAGAGGGTAATTGAAAAATTTGCTGTAATTCAACTACCCTGTAGCCTATTAAAAGAAGGTAAACGAATTATTATATTTTTTTTACGTAGAATCCAGTCGTGTAGTTGTTCATTTTCTAGATTACGTATTTTTTTGGGATACAAACTAAACCCTTAATAAAACGCCCTGTTATATTTATAAATATTTTTATTAAGCACATTTTAAGCTCTTTTTAATATATACATAACTAACTAACTTTTTTGCAAATGAAATCAATAATGGATATTTTTTATGAATTTCACCCATTATTTTATAGTAGGCCATGACAAAATAAAGAAATATATATGTAAGTTAGCTTCTTTTTTTTTTTTTTTTATTAACATCTTTATCATGGTATAAAAGTAAATTAATTGAATTTAAATAGACACTGGATATCATTTAAATGCAATTTTATTATAAAAGAGATAATTAAAGTTTTTATTTTCTTTTTTTTGTTATGGCCTACTATATAATTAACATAACGTAAAATTTAGGAAAATTAGGCCTTATTGACTTATTCTTTTTTTAAAGTTGGAGTTTATAAAAATTTAAAAATATATATATATATATATATATATATATATATATATATATATATATATATATATATATATATATATATATATATATATATATATATATATATATATATATATATATATATATATATATATAAAAGGCATACGTGTGACCCATAATAAAAAACTTAGGTTTAGTTTTATCTCAAAACCACTGAATTTAACGTAAAAAAAAAACTATAATAGTAGTACGTACAGGATGTTGACTTTCAGAAGGTAAGCACCAAGAATACTAGGTATTAAATAAAAAAAATGTGTAAAAAGAAGTTGTTACAATAGCAATTTCCTCTTGTAATAACGCAAGTTTTTTGTTTGAATAATATACCTAATTGTTTTGTAATAAAATAGGGTTTTATTGTTTTTTCTTTTGCTTTACCAAAAAATAGGTTTTTTTACAGTTACCATGAGAAAACAGTACTTTTTTTTAAACGTCAGTAACTTGGTCATAACTCAACTGTGTAGGTGACCGCGAAGTTTAATTTTTCCTTCGTCGGAGCTTTACTTTTCACTTTCCCGCCGGCGCGGCGGAAGAAAATGTGGTATCATAGCAACATAGATACAAACATACAAGAAAACAAGCGTCGACAACTCAATATTTATTAAACTAGAAACAAAAATAAAATTTTTATTTATTACTTTTCATTTTTTTCGCCGGCGCGGCGTAAGAAAAAGGGGTATCATACCAACATAGATACAAACAACAAAACAAGCGTCAACAACTCAATATTTTTTAAACTAAAAAAAGAACTAATATTTTTATTTATCACTCAGTTAAACAAATTGATTATTATTTGATCGAAATTACTCAATGACTGCGTATCAATACGAAATTGAAACGCAATCGAAGACGCAATAAAAAAATATTGTTAACAGTGTTTACTGACAGCTTTATGTTACATTACGAGTACTATAGCAACTATTCACCGAGACCGGTCTAAGCCACCTTGTGAATACACTAATATCTTTATTAATCATTATCATTACTATTAAAAAAATGTTTTTGCATTATTTGTCGACGTTTGAAGAAAAAACAGCATATTTTATTTGGTCGAAAAGTTACTTTTCATGGCTTGCTCTCTATTACCAGCCTCACTTCGTTTAACTGTTAAACACGACCGCGCCACGAAAAGTATTACTTTTTCTCCATATGAAATATTATACTATGTTCAGGTGACAATAGTACACAAAAATGCATTTCTTAAATTTTGTCTTATAATTGAAAAGTTGTAGATAATATTTTTATTAATGAAAAGCAGTAATTAAGAACGGAAAGGGTGTTGCTTACATCTTACATCCGTTTTTTATTACATATTGTGGGTTTGTTTCGATTTTTTTTCGTTTAACAATGGAGAAAATTTTAAGAGAAATATTTTATTTATATAAACGTGTCCCTGTAATGTCAAGCGTGAAATGGCAGAGGTAAAATGTTTCATATCCTCACCGGTAATGTGGAAATAAATGGTAATTACATATAACATTATTTTATGCATTAGATGTAAAAAAAAGAATCATTTATTTTTTAAATCTATAAGAAAATATTTAAATATTATTCATAATAATAAATGCTTAGCAATGTACACATTTTTAATGTGCAAATATAAAAATGTCAATATTAGATTGGAAAGAAAAAATATTTATTTTAATGCCTAATTTTCATAAGTCCACAGAGCTAATTTTACTATGTTAAATATATGTTAAGCAGAAATGTTGAAAATTACGTAAATACCTATGTAGCTGTCAAATATGCTAATTAAGACTCAACATACCTTATCTAAAACCAAGAAACGCAAAATATTTATTTTTTAATTATTTACATAAAGCGACGTTTTAAATTGTTAGTAACATATACAATACAATACGTTTACAAAATTTGATAAGAGGCTCCCGGTATTAAAATATGTAGGTCGATCTAAGCAACCTTTTTAATTTAATTTGTAGTAATGTTTTTTGGTGTATTATCAAAAACTTTAAAATGACGTTCCTTACTAGTATAGCGGTTAGTAATAAAAATGTAAAAGTTATGCATACTGGCATCATCAGTAAACATTTATTTTAGGTAAAATTCTCATCAACGTTATAACAACTGATTTTATATTCTGTAGCTTGATCTACTTATAATCTTACTTATTTGAATGACTGTGGTTTTTTTGATAAAAAAACCGCCACTGAACGATCACGCTCATGCGCAGTGTTGGCGTTCCAAAGAGACGTGAGGTTATCGGACGATCCTGTTTGTGTACCAACAAACTTGGGATCGTTTAGTTACGGTTTCAGAACGGTAATTCTGATCATGGCCTAAATTGAAAACTGTTTGGGTTGACTTGGCATTGAATATTTGGCACTGGTTTTTGATTTTTAACAGCTGGTTCATGCTTATTGTTTCATATTTCATCTTCATAATATGTTTACTGTTAAGGTAGGATTACGAAAACTTGAATTTAATTTAACGAAAATTAAGTTATTATAAATTAAGACATTTGTGTGAAAACATGCCAATATTTAAAAATAACAATAAAATTTAGTACGTAGGGCAAATCACTTTAATAGGGTTTTCTGATTTCTATTTTATTGGTGCACTCTGGCATGCCCGGTAATTTGTTAACTTTTAAATAAATATTTGTCTAAAAAATATAAATTTTGTTACTTTTTTTTTAACGCATGGGCAAGACGAGTTTCTGTAAGCCTATTTTATGATGTTATTGTGTGGGAGTTTAATTTTTTAAAAAAAGGGAAAAGTTTATTTCATTTTATATAAAAAAAAAAAAAAGTTAAGAAATTAAAAGTTGTTTATCTTTTTAACTTAATTTTAAATTTTTTAAATTTTTGTGTAAATTAAAACCATTTGATCACATAATGTTTACTTTTTTGTGTGACTTTAACTTATTTTAATTAAAATTAATTTTTCGCATAACCCCAACTTTATTTAGCGAATAGCGTGCAAGTGCTTTAGATTTCTATTTCCTCGCTTGTTTAATTATTCAAAAAAATTTAAATTTTTTCACCCCCCAAGCACATCATTAAATTTAATTATCTTTAAAGATGAGTGACGATATTATGAGTGATTTTCAACTTTGATCACAAAAAAAAAAAAGTAGAAAAGTAGGGTTATATTTTTAAACAAAAAAATTCAAAAACTTTTTTTTAGTCCCAAAAAAAATCCGCAAAAGATCCAACGTTTTTTCTGTACAGTCACGAAACTATTTTAAGGCCGCGCATGCGTCTAAGCGCCAAAAAAAAAATTCAAAAAGATTCCGAAACGATAGGTTTTTGTTGAACAAAATTGTATAACTGTAACTGTCGTCACTATCCTAAGAAATTTAATGAATTATTTTACATTCAAACACAGTTCCTTTTTACCTCCGATCAGTGAAGTGCTCGCGAAAAAAACTAAAGTTTTTTTCGGGAAGGCGGTGGGCATAAAATTTTTTCCATGGGAATTAAAAAAAACTCAAGCCAAACGATGGAGTCCTTCTTCTGGGGCTAAGCGCTGTGAACGAAGATTCCTATACCTGTTCCTTTCGAGGGCCCCCGCACGACGGATTTTCCTAATGGCGGAAGATGGTTGCGCGCTCAGCGGGGAGGGGCAGTACTGACAGAAAACGGTTTGCGTGATAGCGGCAGTCTCTGGTCGGATGGCCATTGTTTGTGCCCTGCATCGATAATTTTTTGTAAATTAATTTTTGGAAAGTTCGGAATTTCGGGGGGTTGCAGAACCCGACTATCCAGAAGTTCCATCTACAAACCGGGAAACTCCGTTGATAGAAACCCGTGTGTCTGGAAAGGGGAGACTTGGCGAAGCACCGACGGAGGCCAAGAAAAGTGAAAGCAAAGCAAAGTACATTCAAACACGAAAAGTTATACGAACATTGGGAAGGTTGACGTGCTTCTAGTATACGGATTATCACAAAGAAATGAGCGTCAAAGTGTAATAATACGGGGGAATCTGTTACAGATACTGTTTTTAAAAAATTCGTATTTAAAAAAAAATTTTTAAAATTTTGTGGAGCCACATTTTAATATATCTCAAAAAAATAAAAACAAATTCGTATTTTACGGAAAATTCAATCCAACCCCTTGATTCTGTTTCTGACTTGAGATTTGAATTAAACCACCCAATAAACCTACATTATCCCTTCAAGATTAAAAAAAAACAGTAATTTTAAAAAACTAATGTCTAAAGGGTAACAAAAGTTAAAATTGGGGTAAACTAACCAATACTAACCCCTCTTATTTTTATTTCTGGTATAAGATTTGAATTCAGTTCAGAGAAAACTTTTTTTTTAACGAAATGTATGTTTTAGGGAAGTAGGGTGTATAAAAAGGGTGAATTTAACCCTTCTAAGCCCTCAAATGTAATTTCTAATATACTATTAGAATTTAGTGGCCCCAAAAAACCCATATGGACCATTAAAAATGGGAAAAAAACTTTTTTTTTAGCCAAATGTATTTTTTAGGGGTGTGTATTGCAAAAAAAGGGTGTACTTAGCCCTTCTAAGCCCTCAAATGTAATTTTTAATGTACCATTAAAACCGGGGAAAAACTTTTTTAGCGAAATGTATGTTTTAGGGGTGTAGGGGTAAAAAAGGGAGAATTTAGCCCTTTTTAGCCCTTAAATGTAATTTCTGATATTATATTTAAATTCAGTGGCCCAAAAAACTTATATGTACCATTAAAAATGAGAAAAAACTCTTTTTAGCGAAATGTATTTTTAAGGGGTGTAGGGTGTAAAAAATGGGGTAAAAAACACACCCTTTCGTAGTATCCAATATCCCTTTTCGACACTTTGTAGTTGATCTGTTTCTAAAGAGAATGCCAAAGGTTTCATCTCAATATATGTACTTCCAAAATCATTTAAAGGTAAATTACAGATTTACCCGGACTATAAGGGTTTATAAAACTAAGAGATTTTTTAATACTAAATATTAAGCCACCATATATTTGCCCTTACTAGGCGACATATTTAAAAAAAAGACAGCTTTAAGAGAATTTTAAAGGTAGGGGTCTTATGTGACCAACTAAACTGTGAAAAAACAGATCATTCTATTTGAAAAAGAAGTGCCAAGTGCCAGTCAGTAGTCGCTACCCAGACGTAAAATTATCTACTTTTATTACATTTGCATCACGTCCAAGAGGTCCAGGAACTTTTACAGGTTAATCCATTTATGTGCCCTAAATTTTGTTTGTTAATGTCGAACCGAATTTTTGGGACAGGGTTGGACAAATTTTTTGAAGTGGCCTGGGAGATTTCGGTCTAGCGGCCCACACAGTGATGAATGGGGGATGGCAAATCAATAAATTCCGGTTTAGAAAATGCAGTATAAAAAATGACAAATAAATATATTATATTTTCCGGTTATTTATTTTAAACAATCAAAACGATTATATTTTTTTAAGTGGGAGACTTAACATTTTCATGAGAATCTCCTCAAAAGTTAACAATCCTAGGTTGTCTTTATTTAACTTCATTATCGTCCATGCATCCAAATTTAGTGATGAGCGAGACCGGTCTTGGTCTTGCGGTCTTGGTCTTAGCAAAACCAAGACCAAGACCAGACCGCCTTTCGCTTGCAAGACCAAGACCAAGACCGGGTATAGACAAGACCAAGACCAAGACCGAGGAGTGCAAGATACGCAAGACCCAGACCGACCTGCAAGACTCTTGCACTTATGCGATTTTTTTTTTAACATTATAAATTCTAATGTTCATATTCAATATATAGAGGTATTTTATACAGACATGACAAAAAAATTGTCAAAAACTGACAAAAAAGGCGATTATTTATCAGGTTTCTTTTTGATAAAATAATAATTAAATCGATTACTTTGTTCTTTTATACAGTTCTTTAACGACGATAACGAGTAAATTCAATAACATGTTTCAAAAATATTGAGATGGTGACTCAATGGTCCGACAAAGCTCGATATCTCCCAAAACCGTTCACGACAGACAAAAGGGGTATACAAGTTATAAAAGCTAAAAATTACTTTCATATTTCTAATGTTAAATTTGCTATATACCTAGTAATGCCTCTTACAGGTTAAATTAAAAATTTCCAAAATCCTAAACTACATTATCTTAAAACTAAGATATAAATGTGATGAATTAATAAAAAATATATTTGTCATATCTTAGAAGTCCATTTTATATTATTGGATTTTAAATATCACTTCCGGTTTAGATGGAAAAGTCAAAACAATACCAAAAGAATAATGATGACGTCATTTTTGTCAAAACCGAAAATGATATTTAATATTTAATCTACGTCGACATTGTTCCTTTGTGACAGTTCAACAATTTCCAGCATAATTTACAGGATGGCGATTTTTTTAATGGATATTTCTCCATTAATTTTGTATTTTAGGTTAAAAGTTAAAAATAAGGGAGTTTTCTTGAGTGGCAGTGGATTCTTCGGAAAATTCTGGGATAAAAAATAATTTCACATTTACGCCCTTTTTTCTATAATTTTTTTATGTTCAGATTTTCACTATCATAAGAGGAGATCTCGAGCTTTGTAACACTATTGAGCCACCTTGTAAAAGTAGAATGTTTATAACGTATTTGTACAAACTTTGTACGCAAATGTTTGACTAATTTGAGGATAAAAAGTTCATATGAACTGAAAAGTTCCTTGAATAACTTTTTTAAATCAGAAACCTGTGTTTCGTATCAGAATCATTCTAACGCAAATTTCACGTCACATATGGTTAGTTATTAAGTCTTTTTTCTGCTCACACTCTACACCGTTTTGTATTTGCTTTAATTTTATATGTTTTTTCAAAGAAAATTTAAATAATTCTTACTACTTAAATGTTTCTTTATGTTACTAAATGTATAAAAGCAGGTTGTGTCTCAATTCAACTAAAAATGGACCACAATAAATAAATAAACCCCTACATTTAAAATCAAATAATTCAAATGTATGTGTAAGGTTAAAATTTGTAAATTTTAAAATTTTAAAGCAAAAAATGTAGTCTCTATCTTTATTTATTTTTAAGTACTAAAAATATATTTTATTTAACATTGCTTAGTATAAATAATTACTACCAAAAAAAAGAAGGACCAGCAAGACTCTTGCAGCAAGACCAAGACCAAGAACAAGCCCCCTTTTTTTGGTTTTGAAACCAAGACCAAGACTAGGCTTAAGCCCAAAGACCAAGACCCCCGGTCTTGCTCTTGCTCTTGCTTTGCTCATCACTATCCAAATTTTTCATTGTAAGACGGTTCCTTAACGGTTTTTTATGTATTTAAATATTCAAAAGCATTTTCCCCCTACTTGTGTGCACGATAAAAAGGACATACTGGTAGGCCTTAAAAAGATGACTTTAACCACGAATGTATAATCTGTATCCAACCTTGTCATTTACATCATCTATATACATGTTAGTGTTACATATTAAATAAATAAATTCGGTAACAAATATAAAGATATATTTTAAATTCCTTGAAGTATTATACAAACGCCTATAGGTCCACCGAGAATTTTCCGCTGTCTGGTTGGGTCCCTCCAACCCTGTATGGTACCACCACGAGGAACTTGGTATTGTGTATGAAAATCCATATTTCATTCAAGTTGCACATTATCTGTAGCATTTTGAAGTAAATATTTGGAAAGGTAATATTGATTGCTATTTTACTGATCCTGTTGAGAATTCCTGACAATCTTGAATGAAAATCTGTATTTAAATATCTCGCAAAACACATTACCAATTTTTTTTGCCAAAGCCCTGTCCAACCCCATTTGGTTGTTGCTATTCAATAATATTTACAGTGTCAATATCCTAACAAAGAAGTTTTGTTGACGCAAATAAAGGTAATATTTTTAACAATATTAAGATATAAGATAAGCTTAAATTAATTTTTTAGTGTTATTAAGTGTGTTCTGCAAAATGGCGGTCATTTGGCACATTTGGTTATGTAATGCTTCTTTGTGCTAACTTTATTCAATTAAATTTACTTACAATTTTTTTTTTTCAAAAAGCTGGATATTTTTAAAGTCAGGGTGCTAGCTGCATCGATATTTTATTTTAACAGTAAAGAAAACAGCAATTAGGTGAAAAATAGCGCAAGTATATATGTAAGTATATTTTGACAAAAAAAAAAGACTATAATATAAAATATTTAGTAACAAAAATTCCAAATAATTGACTTAACCCTGATACAAAAGGAACATTATAAAAGAAACAATTTAAAAATTAAATTTGTAATAAGAAAAAAATATATATTTTAAAAGTAAAACGGTGTGCTATATTACCGTTTTTTAAATATTGTAATTTATTTTGATACTTATACAAATATTTCGTAATGAAAAAAATATTACTTAAAAAACAACGATATTAAAAGTAAAGTGCAATACAATCTGATTTCTATTACCACATAAAATAAGTCGCGAAAAGTTCTTTAAACCATGAAGCACATGTATGCTTTAAAAGGCACACTTGACACTAACAATAAATAAACGCACGCCCACGCACTAAACTCACCTTTCTAATATAAGCCATATTATCTCATGTCATTTAGTTATGGTACCACTGACTAACAAAGATACGATTCTGGGTTCCCTATATAACTTAGAAGATCTCTTTGCGAAGACATCAAGTGGGAGACAGGCGACCTTGCCGAAAGCTCTTGCATGAGGTGGTGCATTGTTTGAATACAGTGTTGGGATTAAAAGGATGGAAAGTGCAAGTAATTTATATACCTTAAATATGACAGTGATGAAAATAAATATATATTATACATGGTATTCCGAAGTGTGCTCACAATTAATGTAGGGCGTATTCTACATATTAAAATAGTATAAAAAATTTCCATAAACATAATTTAAAATAAGCTTCCTAAGGCAACAAGAGGGTTTTAAAAAAAATATATTTTGTTTGGAAACCCTGTGCTATTATATTAAAAACATGTTTTTGTTATAAAGATTTTAAAGTCTTAAAACAAAACATAAATTTCCTTAGTCGATTTTTTTTTTTAATACCAATTATTTCAAAGTAAAAATACCTTTTTTTGGAAAAAGAGTCACGTAAAATTAAAATCATATAAAAGTCACAATTTAAATTCAAGCTATCATGGTTTAAAAAAAAATAAGATATCAAAAAAAATTAATCCAATTCTTAAAATATATAATATAAAATAATAAATATAATGAGAATATATAAACTATTGTTTTGTAATATAATTTATATTTAGAACGGATTCTTTAGTTAAAACCCCTTTACTCAAAAATTTAAACTACCAAACTTATTGTTTTAGCAATATACCATTAATACCAGAAAAATGAAATTTGTACTAGTATATTAAATAAAAATAAAAAGTATAGAGTTTTTTAAAACAAAGAAATTATTTTTAGGTTCAATTTAGAAAAATTTGGTTCTTGACTTTTTTGTACACTACCGTTTTACCCTTAAAAAATAAATTGATTTTTCCATCTCATTGGCCAAATTAAAAAAAAAACATTTAGTTTTAAAATAATTTTTTAAAAATAACTTTTCTATTTGGAAATAAAAAATTTTTTAGGTCAAAAAATGTCTTTAAGCATAAACATAAATTTCCAAATTTTCATAAAAATTTAGAGTATTAAATAAATAAAAAATTTTTTTTTAAAAGTTCCAAAGATTAGGAAAAAACTTGAAATTTTTTTTTTAAAATTAAAAAAAATTTTTACTGTTTTTAAAAAAAATTTTATTTTAAAAAAAAATTTAAAAATGTTATAACTTTTTGCAAGTTTTTTTTTTACTTATAGGTACCTACTACGTTTTCAGTGTAGTTACAGAATTTAAAAAGTAACTATGAATTTTGCTCCAAATTTTTTGGATCTAAAAACAAAATTGTGTTTTTGAAATACAACAACGGCATTGTCTCTGATTAACATTTGGCATATTTTGTTTCATGAGTCTGGATGTTTAAATAAACAGGGTGTTTTGAAAGAAAAAAACAAATATTTTAATAAGGGATTTTGGACGTGAAAATTAGAAAAAAGTTCATATAAATGCAGGTACGAAAATGCATTTTAATCCGGTGTGTTAGTTTAAATAAAAAATTGTCTTTCTTTTATATTAAAAATTTTTAAATTTTTTACATAAACCTGTTAGATTTAACGAAAACTTCCCAAAGAGGTTTGCAAAATAATTTTCTTATCCCCGAAGCATTTCCGGACCCACATTTATTTTTTTTTCATATTTTAAACTCAAATTTGACGTCTAAAATAACCCAAAAAATTTTACTTTTTTCAAAACACAGTACATTTAATCATACAGACTCATGAAAAAAATATTGGAGGTGTCAAAATAAAAAATTTTTTTCAAATGAATTTAAATAGTATCACAATAAGAAATGGGGATTTAAAAACTGAAATCCAAAACCCATGAAGTAAATAAATAAAGGATTAAAACCCCTTTGCAATATACACTGAAGAATAATTTCTTAAATTAAGAAGAAACCCTTGTATTATGAGTAATTTTTAATTAAAAATATCAAGGTTTTTAGGTAAAAATCAACACATTTTAAAACCAGAAACAAGTCTGTCATATTGAGAGCATCAGTATTTTAAAATAATGGTATGAAAGATTCTGATTAAAAGATTTTTTTTTTTAATATTTTATTAGTTGTTTTATCTAAAATCTTGAATATCTTTAAAGCAAAAACTTTTTTTTTTCGAATTACGTCCATGGAAA
Source organism: Listronotus oregonensis (assembly GCA_019359885.1). Classification (NCBI taxonomy): domain Eukaryota; kingdom Metazoa; phylum Arthropoda; class Insecta; order Coleoptera; family Curculionidae; genus Listronotus; species Listronotus oregonensis. The sequence goes on along the minus strand of JAHBCN010003775.1, from coordinate 29,312 downwards.
TAAAGAAATTGGTTTCTTCATTTGAGAAAATATTCTTTTGACACATGTGAAAGTCAACATGCTTTCAAATTGAGACAAACACGTTTACAATAAGATATTCTTTTTTTGAGTGCGGACATTTTAAAACTGTTTAAGATAAATTAATTTTTTACATATTATAAAGCTACAATTTAACAATTTTTTTTAAACTTCTTCGTTGTGGATTCTAATTGAAGGGTTTCTTACAAAAACCAATTATGTCCAAAAAAACAAAATTTACAGAATATTACGAAAAAAAAAACGTTTTATTTTAAAGTCCGTATTTATACCAATGTTTTTGGTTTATAAATAAAACATAAAAGATAAAACAAAATAATAAATATAACTTTTTTACCATGTTGGACTGTTTCAGTCTTGTGGAAATTACAGATAATTTGTTTAGGCATAAAAGGTTATCAAGTTGCTAGCCAATTTTTTAATTAAAAAATTTTTTTGCGGGTAAGTTAAATTAATTTTAATTTTTAATTCGGACTTTCTTTCTTCTTAACCTTTTAAATTTCTTTTTAATAATTTTGAAAAATTTTTAAAAAAAACAGTTTTAAATTTTTTTAAAGAACCTTTTATAAAAATTTTTTTCCGCCAAACCCCTTGGTTTGGGTTATTCAAAATTTCACCCCTTTTTTAAAAATTAAATTTTTCCCTTTTTTTAAGGAAATGGACAAACCCCTTAATTTTAAAAAACAAAGCCCACCGGGGCCAAAAAAACAAAAAATTTTTCAATTTTATCACCCCCTTTTAAAGGGAAAAAAAACAAGGCCCTTTTTAAAAATGGGCCCGGGAAAAAATTTCTTTTGGTTTTTTTTTAATTTTTTTTAATTTTTATTATTTATTTGATTGTATTCTGCAAATTTTAAAGGTGAAAATACCCAACAATAATATTATGGCCAGGGTTTTAAAAGCATTAGTGGCTTAGGGGTTATCTTAATTAAATTTTAGTTGTGTCTTAATCGATAAGAATATAGATATGGGGTTCGGAATCAAAAATGTTTAATCATGTCCCTAAAACAAAAGGTTTGTCACCAAAAATAAAAAATGATGTTATCGCGGAAAGTAAAGTACCCTTTGGGTTCCGGAAAAATGGGCCAAAAGTTTGGGGGGAAAAATTCCAAATAAATAATATCATAGGAATAAAGCTGAACTAAAACGAATGATTGAAGAAGGTGTTAATTTAGAACAAAAGAGGAAATTCCCGAAGTCGGAAGGATTGGCAGTAGATCATTTTTTTTCTTGAAAGCAATAAGCGAAGAACCTTGATCGCAAGACAGGTAGCTATGGCTTCTCGAGGAAAAAACCTAAGTTATCTTCTTAAATATTTTTAATACGTGAACAATTATTTTGATTAAAAAGTCAAACACCAATGACAATCAAAGTATGGACTTTTTGGTTTTTGCGGAAAAAGATGAGAGCTTGTTGCATTCTTGAAGAAAAATTAATAAAATAGCCTTAAAACTCCTTTGACGTGTTTAGTTGTGGTTAGTGTTTTTTTATCTTTGTATTATAATTTAGGCAAAATTTCTGTGCAATAATATTTTATAAAATTTATTTAAAAGTTCATAAAAATCGAGATCAGATTAACAACAGAGCCAAATAGACGTCATGCTTTTATATTCTGCCAACATTAAAACTGTAAAATAATTAAATCAAGAGTAACTAGGAGTTACCAATTTAAATTAAACTATGGAAGTAGCTTCACATGTTTAAATAATTACACGACATCCTCCATTTTTTAAAATAATTTAAACTATTGTTAATAACAAAGAAAATTATCATAGTTATCAGAAAGCTTACAAACTTTAGTTTGAGTTTAATAAGTATTCTTAGATTTTTCTGCAAAGTCATCAGATGTGTCATCATTTTTGGTAGATAAAGCACTGTAATACACATTTTTAGCATCTTTATCAGAATTAGAAATATCAGTAATAGGTAAGAAATGGACCTGGACAGGTAAAGAATGGTCATAATGGTAACACATTATTATCAGGTAAGCCAATGAGACCGGTGATACAAAGATTATTTTCTAAAGTTGGATTACTATTTGTTGGAGTATAATGATTTTAAGACTTATTTTTAGAGACATTACAACTTAAGAAGATATTTAGATACATGATTTAAATTAGAGTTTTATGGAAATTTATTTTTGTTTTATTGATAACTTTCTCTTACGTCTAAATTTAGCACCATTACAATCTTGAACAATATAAGAACTATTTTTTTTTCCTTTTACCTTTATATTGTTTGCAAATCCGTATCAATTTTAATAAAAATCCCCCACACGTGTAGGTAACAGCAAAAAAATAATATTTAGTAATATAGTACTTTTCAATTAGAATCAGGTTAACATCTACTAACCAGTTCCTTTAACATTTGGCAACAATGTATTTTTCTGGTATATTCTACTTGTTAGATGCAGAACATGTTCTGCATCTAATAATGTGGATGGATTTCTTAGGGTGGTACCAAACAAAAAAAAAATAGTAATAGAGATAACAGTTTGCAATATTTGTTTTAACTTTTATTTTTCAATTCAAGAACTGATGGATCATGCAAATGCTTCATTATTGATTAAGTGGCATAGAAATAATTTCATTTAGTGTGAATAACCTAAAAAATAATTATAATTTTTTAAGACTTTCGTCCAAAATAGCAAAAAACTCACATCTTATTATTACTACTTAGGTTATTTTTAGCATTAAAACTTTTAAAACGTATGTCGTGGTTAAAAAAAAATCGTATTTGGCCGTTCAAATAATAATATCTCCAACAGTTTTGTAAAAAAAGTTTCATCAGTTTTAAAGCGCCTTTCCCAGGACACTTTAAATATATTTCAATACCAAAGTATCTGATAGAGCAAAACTCAGCATCGGTTCTGTATAAGTAACTTTATTTTCTAAAATAATTACAAATAACCTGGAGTGACAAGCATTTATTCCTAAAATGACAAAAATAATTTATTAATATATTTATTATGATTAATTGTCATAAAATTACCTAAAAATCGCATATACAGCTATAATTTGCTACTGATAATATGTCTTTCTTAGCAAAAAATCCCAATGCTGTCAACAGATAGTTAATTGGTAAAATATTTTAAAAAATAAAAGAGTAATATAAAATTGGACATATTCATAACTACTAATTGTCATAAAATTATTTTAAAATTCCATATACCTATACAATTTGTTACTGATGGTTAATTGGTAAAACATTCCTAAAAATGTTATTATATTTCCTAATAGCCTAGTCGTTAGAGGTTTTTTCCTCTAACCGTTGATAAATTTGCCGTACTAGTAGATTTTGAGGCGAAAAATAAAAAAATCAACGAATCATTGCTGCGAAGTGTCGGAAAAAGGGGGAAACTACCCCCTAAACTTTTGAACTCATTTTTATCATAAAGGGGTATTTTTTCATTCAAAGGAACGGAAAATTTTACGCTAGAAATGACTATTCAAACATATAAGATATTTTTATTCTAAGTTTGAGAAATGTTTACCCCTAAGACTACGAAAGCGAAAATTGATTATTCGAATTTCGACAGTTTTCCGAACTGAAATTAAATTTTGCCTATAAAGTGCAAAAATTTCGTAGAAAATATATACCAAACCAAAGAACAAGTTTGAACCTTTTTTCTTGCACAGTTATACTAACAAAATTTTTTATAAATAAATATTTGTTTGCAACAAATGGATGGTCATCATTTATTACTTTTTATTTTCAATCTTACAGCTTACAGCTTGAAAATTATAAAACATTGTGTCAGTTATATTTTTAAGTCATCAATTTATTTCCTACCGTTTTAACTGGTATTTAATTTTTCCTATTTACTTCTTTGTGTTATAAAGGTTTGACTTTGGAAAATTTTTTTTTTCTCAGCCTGTTAGTTAACAAATCAGATTTCGTTTCATTCTACGCATTGTAAGCAAAATGTTAGGAGTATCATTTTAATGGAAGGGTTAGACCTTTAAGAAAATAGGTCTATATCCTTTAATATGACTCAAGAAATTTAAATAATTCGAGGTAAAACAAAAATTTATAATAAATCATATCATCTCGAAAAATGACACGAGATATCGGCCAGAGTAGTCTCGAAAGTTTCCCCTTATACTTTTCTAAAAAAGCAATGCCCCAGCTTTAAAATGACTTGAATTTTTCGGGAATATCGGGTAAATCTTAAGGAAAAAGTTCGTATCTTCTGTGGACGCAGGTGGCCATGTTGGATTGTGCGCAGAGCAAGCAAAACAACGCGTCGTGTTTACACAAGTGGCATGCCTGGTGTGTTTACAAGCTGATTTGCTCTTACCGGTGTTAATTTTTTTGAAATTTTAAATTTATAATAACTGAAAAATGTTTAAAAAAAAATTTAAAAAATAAAATTTTTTAATAAAATAAAATTTTAAAAAATTATTTTTTTTTATATTTTTTACAAAATTTTAAAAAATTTTTTTTAAAAATTTTTATTTTAAAAATTAAAAAAATTAACTTTTTTTTAAAAAAAATTAGTTTTTTTAAAACCAAAAAAATTTCTTTTTTTAATTTTTTTTTTAAAATAAAATACTGGAAAAAAAATTTTTTTTTTTGTTTATTTACAAATTTAATAAGTTATATAAAATTCAATAATAAGAAATTCTTGCCGTGAATAACAATGCTCAATACATCTTGGTTTAATTAAAATTATTCATCTTATTTTTCCTACTAGTTCCCATATTTTCTCCCCCATTACCAATTTCATTTAAATTTTTTTTTACAGCTATGTCTTTTGAGATTAATACTTTCCTTGAACTTATACGTTGGAAATTATTTTTTTAACATATTTTAAGTCAGAATTATAATTAGACCAAACTATCCAAAAATTATGTCCAGCGAGTGCGAAAACCTATAGAAGAATATACCTGCATGGCTCTTTATTCCAACTTCTAGGTTATATGAACTTGAAAATCAAGATCAGCTACCAAAAAAAAGTAGGGAATTCCAACTCGAGATCTCAAAAATGTATAAAATACAAGCAGCGCCATACGTATTGGCGCCTCCTGCCCCTTCCCTAGCTACGAACCTGGTCACAAGTCAGGGTTTTATCATGCTGTTTCTTCTACCGCACTTTTAAGTCCACTGCAAAAGTTACTTATTTTCCCGTTATTTCTACTTTGAAATGATATTACACATTTTTTTATGTTTAAGGGTGGATTTTACCCCCTTTCCGATACCCCTAAGCAAAGATTTTAGTATTTTCGATTTCCGGGTACCAAATACTACATCTGTACCAAATTTCATTAACTTTGGGCTCGGTTGGAGGTAGAGGACTATTTTTGCCTCTAACGACTGGAGTATAAAATAAATCGCATACCACAAAATATCATCTTAAATCAGATCGTATTCCAGTTCTTTCTCTATTTCGCGGTTCCCGTGTTTTTTTTCAATCGAAATTTTAAAAAACTGTAATTTATCTGAATTTTTAAAATAATAATTCCGTCATTTTTTTTGTTGCAGGCAACCGAAAATTTACAAGGTAAATCATATCCAAATTATCGTCAAACCTATTATTTTAGTAAATAAAATTATTAAATGACTCAGCTTCATTTTGACTTAAAACAATTACAGGTTAAGGCCAACATGTACTTACTTAATCGAGAGTAATCTCTCAGTAGTCCTAGCTCTTGCCAGTCAATCTGCTTTAGAGTTAAATTCTACCCATGAGTATCCAGGAACTCATAGAAAAACGATTATGTTGTTCCTGGTGTGATGGTAGCTCTTTTGTGATGTGTAGGCAGTTCATCATATTTACTTTTATAATGGTTCTCTATAACTTGGAACTCGCTGATGAGTTGCATTAGTAGTGAAAGTTGCGTGAGATGTGCAATTATACACTTCGGTAATGATTTTGTTGAACGGTAATGATGGTAATTTTTCATTAATTTATAGACGCGTGCTGTAAAGTTAATCAAAGTTTTATATGATTTAGGTACATAACAAATTTAAATGTATTTTTAATTATATAATTTGTTTATGCTTTGTTTTCTGATATACAAAGAGAGTATACTCTAAACAATAATTAGATCGCCAGTTCCTGATTACGTGATTACGTTTAAAAATCGCTCGGTAGATATTTTTAAATGAATTTCTTTGTTTAGCTAGTTTAAATAAATACCATTGTATTGCCGTTTTTAACACACTGATATTTAGCTATTACAGTCGTTTTCAAATTTTTCTTTATTCATATGTTTGTGAAATAAATTCCTACGCAAAAGGGTCTTTGTTTATTCAGCAACTGAGAACGTTCGCACATATTATAGCAGTTGTCCAAGATCACTTTTACTGCTTTCTAATCTAATTCCCCAAATATGATGCCAAACTTCAAAGGAGTGCAACTCCCACTATATTCGTTGTCCAAAAGAAGACTCATATACAGGGTGTCCCAGAAGTAATGGGACACAGAGGAACAGCAGATTCGTTAGGTCGAAATAATGCAATTAACGTAAACTTGCCTTATTCCAAAGTTGATAATAACTGAGATACAGTCGGGTAGGCCGTAGCTGGCGCCCTCTACCAGCAACATCAAAAGTATGGACGAATTTAAATTTCTCGCCTCAAAGAGCCCCCAAATCTCTAATTTTGTACCGCTATGTCATCTAGTTAAGAAATTATTACGAAAAAACAACAACCAAATTAAAAGTTTAACACCCTGTATCTTGGTTATTATCACCCAACCGCTGTGTTCACACATCGTCGTTGTGGTTGGGCCCAGTAGGATCTTTTGGAACATGGGCTAGAGTTGCTGGTTATCGGCAACTCTTGTTGCCACCGTATGGAACTGGATCCGAAGCTAAGATGAACACAAGGCTTTAACTCAAGGTGTTAGCATACCGTGCTGATGAATGAATGACATCGTGTGCCTTAAATAGGTGTCTCCAACGGTGCCTCAGAGATACAGGGCGACCTCTCAGAGTATCTAGCCTTACTGCGGTAATGCGGGGCTCTGCCGTGGTGGACTTTTACTTCCCTAGCTCCAAACAGAAAGCGGACAGAACCGCTTTTATAGGAAAAAAGTGACATAGGTGCCCTCACCGAAACGGATATATCCGTTTCGAGAGGTGCCACTCAAGGTCACAAGCAGACAAAGGTGCGCCCACCGAAACGGGTGAATCAGTTTCGTAAGGTGCCCCTGAAGTCACCGGCGCCTGTTTCACGGGGAAGGGCTAATCCATCCCGAACAAGCAGGTGATTGGGAAGGGTCTTCTGAATCCATATTATAGGAAAAAGGGTTCCCTGGCTTTAAACAGAAAGCGTAGAGGACCGTTTTCATAGGATAAGGCCGGAGATGCGGCCTCAGAAAGAACATCTGGTTCCTGTAACAAGGACCTGGTAGCTACCCACGTCACTAGACCGGGAGAGGAGGGCATGATGGATCTAATCGTTTGCTTGTCATACTCACCAGGAGACAGTGACACCAGGACACATCAGAACACATTGTGCTCGTGTCCGGTAGCGACACGAGTAAGAGGAGATGTAAGAAATCTCTCCCAATCTGGTGTCGGATTCATTAGAAGTCCGATCCTATTGGGAGAAATATAAAAAGGTGTGAGCCACAATAGGAGGGCGTAAAAAGTCCACTCACTTTAAACCTACCTACCTACCTACCTAGTTATTATTAACTTTGGGATAAGGCAAGTTTACGTTAATTGCATTATTTCGACCTAAGGAATCTGCTGTTGCTCTGTGTCCCATTACTTCTGGAACACCCTGTATATGGACTAACCAACTGCTGTCCACCGTCATAAACCAATTTATATAGATGTTCAAAATTACCTATTTTAGTGATTATAAAGGTATATCGGACTGAATTTAAGAAGGGTCCTAAAATCATGTCATATCATATAAATCACTTTTTAGCTTACCTCCAATAAAATGACACATATTTAGTGGTGAGTTTATTTATTTAAACATAAAAAAGCATTCAGAATTCATAAAAAAACCATATACCATATAATTTAATTCATATAAGAAATTTGCGATTTAAACTAGAAAATAGAGGAAGGCAAAAATATATACCTAAAATGCCAATATACGAAGAGTCAAAGTCTAGAGTTTATTTATGCTTTTCGTATTTATTGGTAAAAGTAAAACATAAGTAAAAAGAAGTCTACAGCATCATCCAGTACAACAATGTGTATATTTCTTGATTACAAAATGTTTAAAACTATAAAGTAGTAAAGGATCAATATGGAAGTCATTTACATAGCTCGAGTATTTTTTTACTTTAACCAAAGAAACGTTTCCGAATTTTCCAAATGCTTCGACGCGATTTTGAGTCTTTTTTTAGGAAGCTCCAGTTTACCCCTATGTAAATATTTATTTAATTCTATACTTTCATAAGACATTAATTTAAATTTGTAACTATTCCTAATGAAATTTCAATTTTTCCAACGAATTTTCTTAAGTTTTTAGATGAATTTTAACACTTTTTTGTTTTCTGTAAAAAAGCATTAAGAGTTTCGATTGATTCAAAAACAGATATTTGGGGTTTTCTAAAGTAACGTATTGAAACAAAAATACACTTTAGGAACTAAGTTTGCTTTGGGACTAGCTCATGATCTGTCTGTTTCAGTAGAACGTAGTAAATAAAAAAATATAAAATGCTGTGTTATCTAATTAATTAAAAATTACTCTAAACATTCCCAGAAGAATTAGTTTACCCTATTTTTAATATAAATTATAAAAAAAGTCTTTAAATATCTTAACTTTTGAAAGCCAGATTTTAATACTTTAAAATTTAAATTACTATTTAATATACAGCATTTTATTAGTTTTTAAATTTTTAGGAGTATTTTTCAGGTAGATCCGAGAGTTCATAAGAGTCAATTGGCTATGCTTGCCAGTGGCGTATTCAGGAGGGGGTTTGTGGGTTAAACCCCTTCTACAGCTCCTTTGGTTAATGGCTTAAATAACATACCTATCTAAAGATTGTTTAATTTAACATTAATTTTCATCCAAAGATCCAAACTTTAATAAGTTCTTTAGAACGTAGCATTTTTGTAAAGAGTACGACAAACTCTCACAAACAAACATTCCTTTTAGTACAATTAAAAAAATTACAAAAAAAATATTTTTATACCTTTCTTAGGCAAACTATTGAAGCTACTGACGAAAAAAAAAAGTTAAACACGAGGATTTTTTTGTCCATTTCAATATGTCCTTCAAAAATTTTTTGTTTAGTATTTTCTTCTGATAAACTTAATTTTTAAAAATTGGTCGAATTTTATGACCTTAAAGCTTTTACGATATAAAGCAAAGGAGGTCTTTGGATTTAGTTTTAAAAAAATTAAATTTAAAAAACCCCGGCAGTGGGTTACTGCTATTTATTAATTAATTAATATCATGGCTACGATCTACGATACCAATAAGAATTGCGAGAGTCTGTTTTTTTTAATATTAATAACTACTTGCATAACTTAAAAAATTAAGAAAAACCCAATGGATTAGAACTGATGTTCATACATACAAATATTTCTATATTTGTACATAAAGTTTTGGATAAATTAGCTACACAACGTGGATAACCAGACATAATATTATAAAATATATTTTTTTATGCACATATTTAAACCTACATATTTATTTAAAGGGTTTCTGGATACTTATTGGCACCCAGACCTAAGTGGTCCCAGTATTATCTATAACACGTTTTGAATTAAGACATTAAAATCCATTTAAGATAAAACACATGATACGTATTCTGATATATAAAATGATATGCATTACAGAAGTTAAGCGAATTTCTCAAGGAAGCAGCCTACTATTTATGGTAATTTTTATCGTATTGGATAATAAGTGTTTGCAGTTCTCACCATATAGGATTATGTCATAATGAGGGACTTTACTTTTTGCAATTTCATTTTTCCTAATAAGTTAAAAAAGTCAGATGATAATAGAAACATTTTTAAAGCAAGTGTAACATCACAAGAAAATTAAACAAAGTTGGTTCAGTATTTGGGTAAATCTCTTTTTATCAGGAAGTATGCGTATGTGTCGGTTTCATCAAAGATAATACTACTACGGATAGATGGTTCATTTAAATGGGGCGCTCTGAATCAGTTCGGAGATATCAATGCTTCCGCAAATGCGAATAAAATTAAGTCGGTAACCCCTGCCCCAGCGAAACGAGGTACGAAACCATGTGTGACGTTGCCAATGTCTGTCGCTTGTACCTTATTCGGAATACGAAGTAGCGAATGCGGGCGGCTAAACGGGTTGTGTATTTTCTAGTCGCGTTTCATCACGCCAATAGTAAAGGCCTGCCGGCAACACTGTTTAACTTTCTTTCAAGGATTAAAATGCATAGCGCGAAAATCTCTCGATGGACATCGGCTCGCGTTAGCCAAAGTCCATTAGGGGTATCAAAAATATAGCATTGAATGATTTATCTTATCCGTAGTAGTATTATCTTTGGTTTCATTTAGTAGGTATGTAAAGGAATGACTGTAAATACTACTACTATTTTTTTTTCACTACAACATTAACAGATACATTTAATTAGTAGAATGGACATGTTAAAATATGTACACACCGAAAAAACAAACAAGAACAAACATCAGCGAACAAACGTTTTTCTTCAGGGTAGACAGTTAAAACGGCGAACAAAGGTTTGTTTGTTCTTGTTCACACATGTTCCAGTGGACGTCGGTACATCAAAGAGAATTTTTGTGTTTATGGTCATCCATAACTATTTCAACTAGTCGAACAAGAGTAAACAAACATTTGGTTGCACTATGTAGACAGAAAAAGCGTACAATAAACAAAAAACACATTGAAAGAAAATGAACAAGAACGATTGTTCGTTTTTGTTTGTTTTTTTGGTGTGTACACACCTAAAGAGAAATACATTTTGTTCGTCGTCATCCATAACTTTTCCAACTGGTCAAACGAGAGTGAACTAATATTTGATTGCCCTATGTAGACAAAATAACGCGAACAATAAAGAAAGAACATATACAAACAAGGTGAACAAGAACGAATGTTTGTTCTTGTTTGTTTTTTCGGTGTGTACATACCTTTAGGATTCGTTCCAATTTTGCAAGAATCTTTAGTCTCTTAAAAACAAAATGTTTGACTTAAAAAAAGGCAGTATACCTTATAAGCCGGTCTTAAGTTTCAGTGTTAGGCAAATATTTGTGGTACTTAAAATCCTAAGCTTTCCATTTCTGTTTGTGTACAGATGTCTGTGTTGTGGATCTGACATCATATTAGAAATAGTATTCCTATGCATGCATGACATTTTTCGTGCAATGCGTTATATTTTGTCAAAATTATTTTTATCTAAATTAAAGAAAAGCAGATAGGCATCTTACTAGTATGCTCTCAAATTTTAAAATAAACTGCCTGTATTTTAAAAAACCTATCCTAAAATATTTTTTTGATAAAGGTGAACGCCCTTAAAACATCTTTTTATTTACCTACTATAAGAATACATGAGAACGGTTACTGCTAATAAAACGACTAAAACATTATTAAAGAAAAGTTTTTAGACTTGGCACACGTTTTATCTATATCTATTAGTCAGCTCTAATATTGCTCGTTATTTCTAGATTTATTATTGTAGATTTATATTTTTTGTTGGATATATAGAGAACATACCGTTGGATATACCGTTAAATATAGAGAGGATATACCGTTGGATATAGAGAGGATATACATCCAATATACATCTGGATATACATCTGGATATACATCTGGATATACATTTGAATATACAGTGGATATACAGTTGGTTATGCAGAAGATTTATAGTTGGATACATAGTGAATCTACAGTTCGATTTAAAGTGGATATAAATGGATATACAGTTGGATACATAATGGGATATATTGTGAGATAGATAGTTGGATATATAGTGGATATACCCCAGTATAGTTAGATACACAGAGGACGTTGTAAAATAAATATCAGTGTATAGAACAGAAAAAAAATGGACGTAAGTGTAAAATTTCTAAGAGTCCGAGGTAATTCTAGAAAATTCCAACTCGTTATTTAAAAAGATACCGAAGTTTTGACTGTACCAGTATGTTGTGGACTACAAAAAATAAAGAAACAAATTAGGAAGTTTAAATTTAAGAAATCAAAATATTAAAAGACAGAAAGAAATCCAAGACCAAGAGAAGAGAACATAAAAGCAAACAACATACAAAGCTGGATTTAAAAGCACATAGAAGTATAGCAGACTAGATTATAACAGGTTACCGATGATTTAAAAAATTAGTAAGTAACTTTAGACGCGAAGTACAGAGTAAATCAAATAGAACGTGGGATAGATTTGATAACTTCGAAATAAATGTAGAAACGCAGTAACAAGAATTTTAAAATAAAATTCAGCTGGTTACAGAAGATATTGAGAGTAAGTTACAGAGACTTAAAAATGAATGCACCAATTAAAATCCTAAGGTGTTGCCAACTCTGTTGCATTTTCTGGTTTAAAAATTAAACTCTCAACTTTTGATGGCTTTACTTCTTGGGCTATGTATCTCCAACAGTTTAAAGCCTCAGCAACAAAATGACAAAGTAACTATATTAAAAGTTGCTTTAAGAGGTACAGCATTAAAGTTTCTTTAAAAAGCATACGAAATAGAAATCAATAAAATTATCAAGATCTTTAAGCATTGGAGCTTTGATTTGGAGATAAATACCCCAAAGAAGTTTTCATGACTTAAATTAAATCGGGAACAGAAGAACCAAAAATTATTGACCAGCAAAGCGCCAGCCTTGAGGCTAAACTGAAGAGTATTTTAAAGGAGATAAAGAAAACAATACTAACAAGTATGAGCGTGCACAAAAGAAATCTAAAATTGAGTGTTACGAATGTCATAGGCTCGGTCATTTACAAAGAGGTGGCAGAGTAAAAATAATAAAATCTCTTTCAAGAGATCGAAGTTTAACGTTGCTACCAAGATCATGTTACTGTTCATAACTGGCATCAAAGGAGAGAGATTAAACGTTCAAGAGATTCAAGCCAAACTTTCAGAGATAAAATTTCAACAACCTTTGTCAAATTACGAAATTTTCACTACTGGAAAAACTTTGAAGTGTTAACAGATGTGGAGAAGCGAACCTAGCGAGAGCCGAAGGCGGCGGTGATGACAGACGAGGTGGAGTAGTCGCGATGGAGATGGAGGCAGCCGTAGGGTTGGCGAATCTTTTCAAAAAGGCAAGATAACTAGTATCTTCAAACCTGGAAAAATTTAAAAAGTATGAAGGGCCCAAAGTGGGTTACAAAGTTGCCATGAACAAAATTTATAGTTATAAAATGATAACACTTCGAGATAAAAGAAGATTGTAGTATTCTATAGGACGTAATATAAAGATTATTCTAGAAATGTGCAGAAAAATTTGATAGTGATAGAGTTAAGATCGGAATATTTATAATTTTAATCTGGCAAATAACAAACAAATTTAGTTTAATCATTATTTATGTTTTATTAAGTTTAATTTTTTTATATATTCTAAAAACGTTGACCTATTTGTCACCGGCAAATTTTGTTTTTTAAGTTCTTGAAAGATTTTTTCAGGTAAAACTGCAACTTAAAAAGGGTTAATTAACTTTGTGCGAGCACAGGTTTATACACTGGATCAGATTATAGAAAAAGGTAAATTAAAAACAACCTTTAAATGCAACTATTTCAAAATGTATAATTCATGACAATTTTTTATTCACCTACAAAACTTACTACCCAATGGTTCTTGGACCATTTCCCACGCAGGCCTACTATTTGTAATTTTAAATCATTAACACAATAGGTTTTTAACATTTTTTTTTGATTACATCTCACCTTCGGATGGTCATTTACTTTAGGTCGTTACTAGATCACTAGAGATTAGTAAAAAGATTTTAATCATTTAAATATTTTCTTCCTTAATGTGGGTCTTTAAATATTAGTAGAGTCCCTAACTTAGATGCATTGTCGATAAATAATTTTGACAGTGTATATATCTACGAAGATTATTTAATAGCGATGTGCATATAACTTTAATAACAAATTTAATGTAAGTGTTTGGTATCTAGCTTTACCGTCTGTGGACTATATCCCAACCAAAATGTTCAATCAGAATATTTAACCATAACCAAAAAATCTTATTATAATCAGAACTGGTATACTTTTGAGTGCCTCTCTGTTTTTATAAAATAAAGAGCTTATTTTTTAGGAAAAATATTTAATTGGGCTTGTGTATAGAAAGTTTTCAATAACTGTATTGATTCTTTGTACAGTCTTAGTTACTTTAGTTTAAACTGTTACCCTTATTTAAAAATATACACTTTTATAATTGTGGAATAGTTACAATAGCAAATTGTGTATTAATTGTCCATAAAATTTTGTAATCATTTTGGAGATTTATTATGTACAATGTCTGTAGGTACTCAACCCATTCCATTGCCAAAAAATGGACAATAGGTTGGGTGCAAGAGTACACAAATGTACACAAATTTTGCATACGCAACAGTAAAAAACTTTGCCGCTAACTTGATTCGTCTCGGAGATACAGGGCGTTTTCAAAATATTGACGATTTCAGTAAACCCCTATATCTCTGTTGTTAGTAAGGATAGTAAATGGCCTATTAAGGTAGAACCTTGGATAGAATCCAGTGGCGAAACTAATTATTTTTTATCAGTTACGGTTTTAAAACTATAACCCAAAGTTTATTTTTTTTAAGTTGGACACCCTGTATATTAAATGACTAATTTTTAAAATTCTATTTCTATTAGTTGCTGAGATATCAGCAGCACCGCATTTTCTGTGAAAAGTATCACAATATTAATTACATGGGGATTTTAAGTGTGCGGAATTGAACAATGATATCAGCAGTGTTTCCAGATTTACCAGTTTTGCGCTACATGTAATCATTTTGTTATGTTATTAGCTTTTCCACTTTTGTGTTATACCACTTTTTTTGTCATAAATGGAATGTCCTGTTTGTTTATACTTAAAACATTTAATTAAAAATTGGTGTACATTAAAATTATTGCTCTGACTGCTAAATTATTGTTGTTTTAGCCTGTTAGCTTTTAATATCATTATTATCTTAACTATTGTTAATTACTTATTGTTTTAATAAAAGTTAATAAGAAAATACCCTTTGTATTTTAGTAACGATAACTGAAGCATTCTAGTTCAGCTCACAATGTAACGTGTAGAGCAAAACTTGGAAAGCTGGCAACTGTGTTGATCTTATTGTTCAACTAGGGATACCTTAAAGATACCCAATTTTGTAAACGCATCGTAAGCTCTTTTAAAGATATTTAAGCCCTGCGTAACTTTTTACTGAATATGCGATGTTGTCATATCCCAACAACTAGTAGATATAAAATTTTTGATATAACTTTTGGCACGACCAATTGATTGCAATAAAAATTACTATGACATTTAATTCACGATAACAAAATGATTAGATGTAGCGCAAAACTAGAAAATCTGGCACCACTGCTGATATCATTGGTCAATTTCACATACCTTAAAACCACCAGTTAATTTTTTTTTTAATTTGCAGCTTTAGCAGTTTTAAAAATATTTAAGCGTTGTGGTACACTATACTAAAAATGTGGGGCTGTGGTATCTCAGCAACTAGTAGAAACAGAATTTTAAAATCTTAAAAAATTTGGCACTTCCAATTAAATTTAATCAAAATAAATAGGACATTTCTTTCATGATAACAAAAACCTTACCTAGGAAACCTGTTAAATTTCGCATACCCAATAACACCCAGACACCAAATTTTCTAATTGCAGCTTTAGTAGTTTTAAAAATAATTAAAAATTGCAGTTGCAGTGTTCTCATGTACCAGTAGATTCCTTTAGTTTTCTTTAAAAGCATATTTTTGTATATTCTTAACATAATTTTAGATTTTGTAGATAGAACCTATTGGTAATACACAGTCGGTATCTGCACCTAATTACATAAAAACACTCTTTCATTTTGCATTCGTATTTTGGCGTTGAAACGAAATAACTTTATTTTTATAAGATCTTTGACTTTCAAGACAGTTTGTCGATGCTTTTTTACCGATTTTTAAAAGGAATTTAGTAGGATTTAGAAAATTACTATATTTTATTTAAAGATTTAGAGTTCTTTTGGGTAGGTCTAAATACCAAGTTAAATTGTTTTGGTGATTTATAAACATATTTCGGGGGGCCGTAAAAAGAAAAGCAGGAACGGCACCGAGGGTAGACGGCAAAAAGCTTATAAGCTCTCTGCCATGCACACTTCGCAATATGAAACAATAACCAGGCCTTGATCTAAGCAATTATGAGGGGTTGAAACAGTTACTAATCTTTAGTATACTCATGGTTTTTCGTAAAATTAAGGTTTAAAAATAGTTAGAGGGTTAATAAAATTCATTTGTTTTAACAAACATGGTACCTACCTGTTCGTTCTTCCTTCCAAGCCAAATAGCTTTAATGACAAGAATTTTTTACCACGATATGACGATAAAGCATGACACATTTCAAAAATGACATTTGTCAGAAGTAGGATAATTGTCGAGAATTACAAGTGTTCAAAATATAAATCGAAAATATCATACCTGTCAAAAATATGATATTTGTTTTAAAAATAAATTAGTTAAAATTGACACCTGGTAGAAAAAACTTTTGTTGTATAAAAGATCTGTCAAATATAGGACATATCTACAATCTACAAATACAACCTGTGTGTAATCAATCAAAGTGTCAAAATAAAACACCTATCAAAAATTATGTTTGTTCAAAAAGAACACCTGTAGATTTACATAACTAAAATTTGTTCGATTTAAACATTGTGTTGGAGTTATTAAATGGACATCAGAGAAATATTACAAACATATATTAGTTTTTTAACACTTTTCTTTGAAACCTAGGACACTGAAATTTCCCTAAAAGCTTTTTTCCTATTTCCTATGACTATTAGTGGAATTTAGTATTATAGTAAGTAATGATGTGCATTTTTCATTAAAGTAATTAATAAACATCTACAACACGTACCTCGCAAAGTAACCCATGAAGATAACAATATTTATCAAATAAAAGAATTGCATGGTAAAAGACAAAAAAAAGAGCTTTAACAGAACTTGGTAAAGAAGGATCCCGTGGATCAGAGCTGGGACGGATAATTCAAAAAAGAAATCGATTCACGGATTCGGATCCTCGTGAAGGAATCGAATCACCAATACGAATCACAATTCATTTTTAATTAAACTTTTTAAAACTTTACAAATAATGTTTTTAACATTAATAATACTGATTACCCGCAACTAAATACTATAAACTAATCATTACTACAATGTTGTAACATCCGCCAGAAACAAAACAAAAATAAATGTAAACATCTGAAACGCCTAATTCCCAAATTAACACCTAAAGAGACAACCGTCATAAATTAAAAGACTTGCATAACGCAAGACGGAGGTTAAATTTAAAATTTGCCGGTCAGATTCAACTATAAAATCGTATTGTCTGGAAAATTCACAACACAGAATGCCATGCTTTGGTATTAATATGAAACACAATAAGAAATAAGTAATTAACGAAAATAGCCTGAGAAATGTCCTAGATTGTTATAATGACTGCATTTAGATGCAAAAATTTAAATTTTCGTAATAAAACTTCGACTAGATAAAGTAATTAGTGGTAAAGTGCAACGCTTTTATTAAGTTTTTAAGAATGACATAAGGTATAAGTGGCTATTGTATATTTTTAAACAATTTGTATTGTTGTACGGCCAATTTTGGTAGATACAGGGTGATTTTTTAGTGCAAGAAAGTCAGATATCTCTGTTTTAATTGGTTTATTGCTTTTAGCTGGGTTGGACGATATGCAGTTCAACTTTGAATTTTGATGTTGCAAATTGCAGAAAATGACAAAGATAACCCTAAAATTCAAAAAAGGCTCAGCAAACCCAGTTAACAATTATAGACTCGTTAATATAGTGAGTCATTTTGCAAAAGTGGTTCAAATTGCAATTTTTTTTTTATTTTGAGACAGTCCACGAAGGCTGATGCCTAAGTACTAACGTACCGTGGGTGTCTTAAGTGTGGTAAGAGCGAGTTTGTTCACACGGGACTTAAATATTTGAAGATTTGGAGGAGAAGGCAAAACTTCTGCGGGCAGCAGATTCCATAGTCTTGACACTCTAGGGATGAAGGAACTAAGAAAGCGGGAAGTTCAGGGCCTCTCTAACTGAACTGTAAAAGGATGCATGAAAGTTGCACTAGGTGCTGCTCTGCTGGGAGCTGCCAGAAAAGGAATTATACTGGCCAACTCCTCTGAGCAGACAGACCCCCAAATACGGTAGTAAGAAGAGCGAAGATCCCCACAAACTACGGTGGCAAGGAGTCCAGAATGCTATTTGTTGTAGGGGACGCCATTCCCCAGACATGAGAACAATATTTTAAAGAGGGTCTGATTTGGGATACATACAGAGTATACAGGTTGGAAGAAGAGAAATACTTTCTGGCTCGAAAGAGGAATCCAAGCTTTTTTGGAGCTGCTGAGGCTATGGATCTAATGTGCTTGTGCCAGTTGAGGTTATTATCAAAAGTAACGCCGACAAGATTAAACGACTCTTTGTTCTGCAGAACTTGGCCGCTCATATGCAACGGATGAGCATTGGCAGACTTTTTCCGCGACAGCGAACATGACTGTATTTTTAAGGCATTAAACTGAACAAGATTTTTTGCGCCCCAATCCAAGGTAAATTTAATGTCTTGTGAAAGAGATATCTACATTGACCTGCGCTTGTTTTCCAAATCAGAATTACATGGTAGCTTAAGAAATTGAATACTAGAGTGGAAGGTACTATCGTTAGTAAAACTATGAATGGGATTGATTGCTGGAAAAATGACCATTTACAGTAACTGATATACGTCGATTAGAAAGGAAACTGGAGAGCCAGAAGCAAAGCTTAGGTAGAAGACCGTAAGAAGGAAGTTTGTTAAGAACTTCGTCATGCCAGACCTGATCAAAAGCTTTGGATATGTCAAGAGCAACGATCTGGGATTCACCAAGAAACTCAGGGACTTGTTCCAGTCGTTTAAGACAAAGGAAAGCAGATCAGCTGTGGATCTTCTGTGGCGGAATCTATCATGTAAGATTTTGGGTTTTTCCAGATACTTTAAGAATTGAGAATTAATGAATTTTTCCATTACTTTTCAAACAACAGAAAGAAGAGATATAGGTCTATAATTAGAAGGGAGAGTTTTGGATCCTTTTTTGAGGACAGGTTGCACACGTGCAGCTTACCAACTCTCCGGGAAAATGCCCGTGTCGTAAGAGATTCGAAAGAGGCGAGTTAGGATGGGTGCAAGCTCGCGAGCACATTTTTTTAAGACGATTGCTGGTATGCCATCCTGCCCAGACGATTTTTTAGTATTAAGAAAAAAAAGAATACGCTTGATTTGTTTGATTTTAAAAATGATATCGGACATTTTATGAGAAACAGGGGCAACTTTTGGAAGAGGAAGATTAATGGAAGGATCAAGCATAGAATTGGCAGCAAACTGTTTGGCAAATAGTTAGGCTTTTCCTTTAGACGTGGAGAGAATTTGCAATATAGTCGTTAAATAAGTTTTTCTAAAGTTAGATCCATATATGTAGTTTTCAAGATGAATTCTTCAGAGGTAAAAATTCATGCTTTACTTAGTACATTAATTCTGCACTTAACTCCGGCTCCAGGTGGACCTTGTATTTAAGATCATTTAAATGCTTTCGACAGACTCGATTATGGGATTTGTCCTATTATTCATGTTAACAAGTGAATAGTTGCATTCGCCATGAGCAGAGGAGTTGTTGCGAGTGTCAAACCAGTGATGGAAAGTATCCATATCGCAAAAGGTTAATTATTAAGAATAAAGTTTATGTTTAGGTTAGTTCTTTTCCAAGTTGGACATAATTTTTCAATTTATTTTCAATAATAATTAACATTTTTTAATCAAGTAATAGAATAAAGGTTGACGACGTTGAGGTCAAGCAAAGTAACAAAAGGCTGTCCTCAGGAAGGGTTATCTCATTTTTACTATGGAACATGGTTCTAAACAGCCTCTTGCTACACCTCAACAACGAAAACCTATATACGACAGCATACGCAGATGATGTTGTAACTCTGCTAACAGGCAAATTCTGAACGTAATTCGCGAAAGAATGCAACACGTTCTTAAAAAGTTAGAACAGTGGTGCGAGGAATACGCGCTATCTCTAAATCCCAAGAAAACAGAAATGGTTCTGTTATAAAGAAAAAGAAATTAGAGAACATAAAAACACCCGTCCTCTTCCATACCAAACTTAGATTTTCAACAGAGGTCAAGTACCTTGGTATCACCTTTGACAGTAAGCTAACATGGAATTTTCACTTACAAAATAAAGGGCTCGAACGATTTCTATGAATAGTTTCGCGACAGTTTGCTATCGCTTAACTAATCGTCAAACTTCCCGAATGCCTAAATTCGATTTTAATATCTCACAAGTGCATGTGTACCTCCTCTGTAGATCCTTTAGTTACGGTTTTTTTATATGTAACATCAGATGATTGACGAAAGCGTAGCGCGAAAACTATCCATAAAAATCATTCGAGCCCATGGAGACTTTTGTATAGCACACTTTGAACTACTTTCACCCAAAATTTCAGGTAATTTGACAAAAATCCAAATTCCATTTGATTTGTACGGGGTCCTTTTTGTAAAATTTGTAAATTTTATCCTTTTTCATGCGTAAAATTAAAAGTGGAAACTTTGTTTGTTGTGGCCGAGCTGCTTTTTGTAGCTCGTCACGTCACAGAAGGCAATGGTAAACCACTGTGTAGTATTTTTGCCTAGTAAAGCCTCTTAAATTGTGCTTTCAAAGGTATGTTAAGCCGGTGGTCCCGCATATCTGTGTAAAAGTAGTTGGTCCGCAACACAAATATAGGCGAGAGATCGGCTACGCTCTAAACTGGCAAGTTTGACACAATACGAAGTAAAAAGCTCATTTAATTTGGAGGGTAGGGGGCTAATCTTTAACTTTAAGAAGCTCCAGTTCCCCCCTAAATGCGCTCCACGCCACCTGCAACATTTCCAAAAAGTTCAACAACACACACCAACATTGACCAGATGAACAACCTTATTTTTACCAATGAATAGATTTCAGTTTTTAAAATGCCACAAAATTACAAATTAGTGTTGGTAGCATTGAGGAATTTATTCATTTCTATCAGCATTACCAAGAATCTTGCCGAAGATAGGTATCCAGGTTGCTGACTATGGAACAATAACAGCGACGTATTAAAGTCCCTACTGAGCTTTTCAAGAAATACCAAGATAAAGGTAATGAATTTTTAAATGTCTCACTTAACTGCGACAAAACCAGGATTTTACATTTTACTCCAAAATTAAAAAGATTAAATTTAGAATAACTCCCCAAACCAAAAAAGCAAAGGTAGTGCCTTCACCCGATAAAGTAATGGCCACTATCTTTAGGGACAGAGAGGTTATCCTTTTGACCTATTTTTTAAAAATTATTGTTGCTTGTTCTGACTTTTTTAACAAATAAGGTAAATCTTAATTTCGTTCAAAAAGTAACCGCACACTCTAAATTAAACCGATTACATTAAACGATTTAATAAAGAATGTCCTCATGCTACCCCATTGACCATCAATGTTGTCTTAAAGAATCCATAAAAGTGACATTATAGAACTGGAGATAACTGTGGCGAAGTGCATAGACCTAAGGGTAAGTACATTAAAAAATCCTGTAATAATGAAATATATCTACTTGTTGCTGTTAAATAAAAGGTTATAGCAAAAATTTGGGTTTATATTTGAGCCCTTATAAATTGCCTTCGAGAATATTCATTGCCAGTAGTACTATGATGCCACTGAAAAACCAACTCTTATTAAAACATTAAAAAAGTTAAAGTTATAATTGTTTTATGGCATATACATGTAATTTAAAATATTACTAAAATATAGGTATCTGTTTCCCACAAATCTTTTATAACTATGCAGATATTTTATTTATAAAACCAAAAATGAACCAAAGCTCTGTCAAGGGTACGTGGTATTTTATGGAATGGTATCAATCAAGAACATATAAGACTAAGCCCTAAAGAGTTAAGGATCAGAAGAATTACATTTATAACACCGGATATGCACAATGAGAAGAGAAATGGAAGAGTCTGGTGACGGTGATTACACTTGGACTTAAGAATATTATATACACATTATATATATATTCATCGAATGCAGCACTGGAAGGAAAGAATATTTAAAAAACCAGCAGTTATTAGTCAAAACCCTGAATTTATTAGTAAACCATATTTAGATAAGCTCACGTCACAAGATCTTCTGCCGCAGGCGCAGGTAGTCCGTTCAACCTTCTGTAACGAGCTTCAGAGCGAAGCTTAGCGAATAAATCTTTTTTTTCTGTACTTTTACTTATTTTTCTTAGTCTATGTTTTCTTTTAATTTTCTTTTATTTCTTCTTTCTATTCTTTTTAAATTTTTAACGCTTAACTGAATCTAGTCTCTAAGACTGGTAATTTTTGTCGATTATTGACAAATATTTGCTTATATGTGGGGATTTATCCGATGGTTTTCTTTATTTTTTAATAATTAAATAGTGGTACCGTCATTGCACTAGTTCTTTTAGGTAGACTATAACGCAAACCTCGCAAGGCCTGTTAAGCCCTTTAGGCAGTTTGCTGAATATATATATATATATATATATATATATATATATATATATATATATATATATATATATATATATATATATATATATATATATATATATATATATATATATATATATATATATATATATATATATATATATATATATATATATATATACCGGTGTTGCTCGGTCGAGCGGGACATAGGAAATCCCATGTAAATTTTGAAGTGGTCCAATATTGGCTCTCCTAATTATTTTAGAAGAAAATATTATAAGGATTTTTTAAAGAGCACGAAAAGTTGTACTCAGTGTACAAATTTCAGCTCTTCTCAGTCCGCCAGCTAAGAGATAAATGCTAAAACAAGTTACGAATCTCCTTTCTTCTTAGGCGCCTGTATTATTAGAAGTTTATAATAAAATACCAGAAAAATTATATAACCTCTTACTCTCAAGTTGTCAGATCAATGTCACATCATTTTTAAATAATGAACTGCTCAAATCAAGAAAAAATCACTATTATAAAATGGTTTTATCAGGGAAATAGCACGAGACAACTGGAGGACATTACTGGACAAGACCACACCACAATATCTCAGAATTTTAAAAAAAGATGTAAATACCAGCATTACAAAGTATGGAAAGAACATCAAGAATTAAGAGACGGAGACGAAATACGACGACAGGAATTTTGCTTTGAGATGATGGAGAGGACAAACACTGACAGAGGTTTTTTACAAAATATTTGCTTTACTGACGAATGCACTTTTACATTGAACAACGAACCCAACATTCAAAATTGCCGGTACTGGAGTAACGAAAAGAAAACCAAAATCGATTTGTTGAGACAAGGACTCAATATCCACAAAAAATTAATGTTTTGACGGGAATTTTCGGCCACCATATCCTTGGACCATTTTTCCTTGACCGAAATTTGAATGCGGAGTACTTTCTGGAACTTTTAGAGGAACAAATTTTGCCTGCTTTGAACAACCTTGCTAGTGAAAATCAAGAGATTTGGTATCAAATGGATGGCTGCCCAGCATACAGTACCAGAGCTGTGCGCGAATACTTGAACAACGCATTTAATAACGACATCAGGGCGCGAACCACGCAATATCTTGGCCAGCCAGGTTCCGGATCTTTCTGCCAAACGATTTTTTAATTGTCTGAAATTCCTTTTTTTCCCAAAATTTTCTATGGGGGGTTTTATTAAATCTGAAAAAATTTTTTTTCGGCAACGTTTCGAGTTTTTTCATCATCTTAAAAAAATCAAAAAAAACCCAATTTTCACAATTTCCCCCTTTTTTCAGAATTTTGATTGTTACTTTTAAAGGGCAAAAAATTTTTTTATAAACCCTTTTTTAAAAAACCTTGTATTTTTATTTTTTTCCCCCCCTTTTTTTTCCATTAAATTGCAAACTTTCAAGTTCAAAGGCAGCAGCCACATTTGTTTACAAAAAGGCTAGTGAAACATGGTTGCCTACACGTTGCGGGGGTGTGAAAGAGGGGGGGTTTCATTGAAAGGGAAAAAAAAAAAGTAAAATTAATATAAAAACAAGTTTTTAAAAGGTGTTTGTGAAATATTGTGTACCAATTTGGTGAAAAAAAACAAGAATTCTGTGCAAAAAGAAGGAGGAATGGGGAAATAAGGTTAGTTTGATTTTCAACTTTAATGATGAATATCTCGAAAAAGAAAGTTGCCAAAAAAAAAAATTTTGCAGATTCGTAATCAGCCCCCCAAAAAAACCCCTATACCAAATTTGGTTAAAATCGGAGAGGAGGCAACTTTCGAGACAATTACCATTTTTTTCTATGGGGATATTTAAAAACTAAGCTTTTTTACCAATAAAAAAAATGAAAATTTAGACCAGCTAAGGAATGTTATTTCCGCTGAATGTGCCAGAATATCGATGTACCAACTAGCCAACGTAAGAAATGAATTTTATAATCGTTTGGGTTATTGTCTGGCAGTTAATGGAGGAATATTGGGCATTTTTTTTAAATCCTGATATTTTCGTTATAAATTGATTTCTAAATGTAGACAAATTTGTTTTATTGTCTTGCGTAACTGTGAGTGCATGTATTGGAATTAGCTGTAAAATAAAATGAAATGCGAGGGGGTTTTTTTTAAATTCCCGTATAAAATTGTTCAGTTTTGGCAATGACATTATAAATTAATGATCTAAATTGTCACTGATAAATCGATATGGTATTTTTATTATTGATTTTTAGAGTACAGGGTGCATAATGAGATACTACGTTGCAGAAGTATTTAAGCAGTTTACTATTTACTGGTTGGTTGAAAAATGCTCAAAATTTTCATTTTGGGTGGGGAATTATTTGCTCTTCAATAAATCCTAATAGTATTTTTTTTTTAAAAAAATTTTTGGGGGGCCAATATTTGACTACTAAATTTACATGGGATTCCCTATGTCCCGCTCGGCGGAGCAACACCCGGTTTTATATATATATATATATATATATATATATATATATATATATATAAATACTACTTTTCGATAAAATACAATCAACTCTAAGATAAAAGTCAACATGCACCTGGAAAGCTTAGGATTTTATTTTCTTTATTTTAGCTTAATATTTAAATTCTGAGGTTTCATTACTGAACAACTGTTCTGTGTAGTGGTAACGTTAACTGTGACAAATCCACGACTATTTGTTTAATAAAACTGCAATAAATAGATTTATCATGTTTTATTTATATGGAGAACCCAGGTCGACCCGACTGGTTGAGCAATGCTCGCCCACAATCAGCTCGCCGTCGTCCACGGGTTGCAGCCGATAAGAACCGCCAAAACCACAAAAAACCATTAAAAGCCTTAAAAACCATCCAGTACCGCTATATACAAAACAAACAGGATCTGGGCGCCAAAAGTTGCATAGCAGTCAAGGCCCATACATACCTTGAAACAGCGGGTTCAGCGACGTAAACGCTCGGCCCTCGCCTCTGGAATAGGCTTGCCTGCCTAGATTAGGCTGGCCGCAAAAAAAGGGGGCTAGACCGCTCTAGTCCGATAGAGTGTGAAATGTCCCTTCATTTTGCCCTTCTGAGACCGCACTACCTCCGAAAAAAATAAAGTAATTTATTTTAAACGGGGGTTTAGAAAAGACCGTCAAAAATAACAGTAACGATCTTTGCTTATTAGAAGCTGATGTTGGAAGCCGCAACGAGTCTACACGATACCTTCAGGGGCTTACCACCCTGCAAACCCAAATAAAGCCAAGCGCAGCCAAAACCTCCAGAGTAGGTATTTTTTCGAAAAAAACAATGCCTAAAAAAATTTTATTCCCTTTAAATACCTTACCAGAAACAACTCAGAAACGCTTTATAAACTTGTTTTTTTGATTTGGCGTATTTTACCCCCATTATTAATGATTTGATTATTATTGAACATAGTTGTCTAATAAATTGGCAGAGTGGTAAATTTTTGTCTTATTGTTGTAGAAAAAATCGGCATAATTTATACGGAAGAAAACAATTATTATTGATTTTTAAAACGTCTATGGTTTAAGTTGATTCATTAAGAAAAAAAACTTTATAGCTAAAGTTTGAAACTTTCAAAATTGACACTACGATCAGCATGTACAGTAGCGTTGACCGTCGCACAGTGGCATGATACGAGTTAGACTGTTTAAAAATGGCTAAAAAACGCTCATCTTTACCGAATTTTAATTTTATTTTTTTAATTCTTCCCCAATTTGAAAAGTGGCAATGAAATTTTGAGTCCTTGGGTAAAACATATTTTAGTCGATATTTTGGTTAAATATTATTACTCGGGGGTTTTCGGGTCACCCATCAGAATATAAGGTCAAAATTTAAAAACTAAAAATCCAAGATGGCGGATTCCAAATGGCGAGTATAAAAAAAAGAAAACATTTAAAATACCTAGCAAGGATGAAACAATTTACTCAGGGTTTTCGTGGTTACTAATCACGAATCTAAAAGCCAAGATGGCTAATTCAAGGTGGCGGGTCCTAAATGGCTCATATCAAAATTTAAAAAACACTAAAAATACAAAGAATATAGATGAAACATTTTACGCGGGGGTTTTCGTAGTGGCCAATCACGAAATGAGGTCGAAATTTGAAAAATTTAATTAAAGATGGCGGATTCAAAATGACGGATATAAAAATAGAAAATCACTTTAAATCCGGAAAACATGATTTGGCATCCGCCATTTTGGGATTTAGAGCTTTTAAATTTCGACCTCATATGAGTGATTGGTGCCCCCAAATACCCCTGAGTAACAATATTCACGCAAAAATATTGTCTAAAAATATGTTTTACCCAAAGACACTAAATTTTAGTTCCCACTTTTTCAAATTGGGGCATTATTAAAAATTAAAATCTCAAAAGGGCTTGACAATTTTTTTCAAATTTTATGAATTTTTTCATTACAAAAATAAAATTAAAATTCGGTGAAGTTGAGCGTTCTGTATCCATTTTTGTAACAGTCTACCTCGAATTATGCCACTGTGCGAGGACTAAATCCAGCCTAAAAGTGTTAAAGACCTCAAAAATTTTAATCAAGAATAATTCATATATAAGATTATTACATTTTTTTTTAATGTAAGCATTCTTTTAGTAGCAGATTAAGTCTGCGTTTTCATTTTTAAAGATACATTTTAAATATTCCTGTATTGGCACCGTGCGCGATGACAACGACATCTGACGGCTGCATTAAATCATGCTTTAAATCCATGGAGGAGGTGTAAGATTACTTATAATATTTATTTATTTTTCGTAAATTAACATATTATAAACCTGTTCAGCACTGTAAAAGTAAAGTCCAATATCAATGGTGAATAAACAATTTTAAAGCTTAAAAAGTAAGTATAAAAAGTGTAATAAAAAAGACCTCGGACTTAATTATTGGGGAACAAGGTTATCCGGTGTAATCAATGCAAATGACAGTTAAATAACATTACAAATGTCAGTATAAAAAATAAAAAAATAAATTTTAAAATGTAGCATATTAAACAGGTTTTTTAAAAATAATTATTTATTTTCAATTGGTAAATATTTTTTTTATTATTAACCTTAGACAAAAATCGGCAATTGGTCCGATAAGTAAAAAAATCACTTAACACTAATATATACTTTACTTACTTGAAGGCTTTATAGCCATTTTCTCTATTTACAATCACAGGAGACTACACAGACACTACGTAGTCTATTAAAAAGAATCTTTTTTTTAAACACGCAAAACATTAAAAAATTTTAGGAAAAGGCAGGAACAAAAAATGGTACACGGCAAGAAACGATAAGTTTTTTTCTTGTTACATCAAATTTGAAAGCTCGCCTAACCTCAAAAGCCGAACGTCATTCGGCTACTTACTTTTTTCTTTTAATGGGATTTATCCATTTTGACCTTTTTTCTTATTTCCAACTAGCAGTTGGAAATGTATAAAATTTGCAGTAACTATTTCTGCCAGTATTCTGAAATTTAAGCACACAAAAACTATTAGGCACCATTTTTATTATTTTTATCTAATAGTTTACATTTAATATAAGCATGATTTATCGAAAAAATTGACCACAGCGAGCGCTGCAATCGATTCAGCTGTCCCCACCATGCCAATATCAATTTAGCGATGTGCGGTTCACCAAGAAAAATATTTACTAAAAAAGAACAAAACTACAGAATTTAGGATTATTACCATTTGTTTTATTTAAATACAAACATATTTGACTTACATTTAAATAACAGAAAAAATATAAAAATGTTATTATGTAATACATGAATAAACCTATTTAAAGTAGAAAAAAGATACATACATTTTTTTGTAGAAATCCTAATTTTTATATACAAATAATTTCTTTTAACCTGGCAATAATAAATGAGTATAAAAAACCTAATAGAGAAATTAAATAAATAATAATGAGTTTCGAAACAAAACGAATGATCCTGTATTTAGAATAGGACTATTCATTTTATTCCACTATCTAAAAATCAAAATTGACACACTAAAAAATATATAATTCAAATAATACACTTATAAAAAAATTTCTACTCAATCGTAGTTAAACAAAGTACTATTTGGTAAGATAAATAAGGCACAATTAAAGTAGAAGACATAGAATTATAAGAAAAACATTTGTCTATCGCTTTTAAACTATCTACATAGAATGACTGGCTTTAAAATAAAGCAAAAATAGACATTTATAAATCTCGTTTCCTTGCGAAGGTTATGTCAAAAAAAGGGCGTGGCGCATTGAAGAGGCCTTGAGGGAATCACACGAAATTGCTTAATTGCGAAAGGAAACAGCGAACAACAAATATTTAAATACCATTTACAGAAATGACCCATATAGCCTGTTTCTCGAATAGTCATATTTTAAGATTAAAGTAAAAAATATATTGCATTATTTTGATTTTAACTGGATGAAAATAAATAAAAATATTTATTAAAAGCAACATGTAGTGTTTATTACAAAAATTATGGATTTAACAGTATTCATTCCTTTAACTTTTATCACCATCTTTCGACGAACAAACTATATCGGTAACATACTGATTTAAACTAATAAAAAATAAAAACAGATTATTAGATTCCTCTTTAAAAGTAAATTTGGGCGGGATATCTGTTATAAATTAA
>JAHBCN010003774.1:0-71097 GCA_019359885.1 Listronotus oregonensis | reverse complement strand
ATATATATATATATATATATATATATATATATATATATATATATATATATATATATATATTTTATTTATTTAGCGTTAGCTTGTTTTTTTGACCTCTTTTCAATTTATATATTTTGGTTTAGATGTTTTCTTGGGGTTTTGGTCCACTGTTTGAGACAACATTCAAAAACTTTTATATTTTTGCTTCGTTTATTGACGTTTCAGCTGGATTTCCCGAGCCTTTTTCAAAATAACAAATAATATTGTTGCTTTCATTATATTTTTATAGGTTTTTCCATGTGGCGAAAATTTGTTGATATTTCACACACATTTACATATTATTTAAAGAAAATGTACAAAACATTTAAAATTATTTGCAATCAAGGGGGTGGAATTTTTTTACATGTTGACTACAGGAATTGATAGCAAATTGATTTCTGAACAAAAAATGTTCCATGCATTTTTTTTGTAAAATGCATACTTTTCGAGTTATTTGCGATGGAAAGTCGGAGTTTTTCGTCGATAAAATCAACGTTTTTAATCGGGTTTTTACAAATAACTCGATAAGTATGCATTTTATCAAAAAAACGATAAATAACAAAATTGTAGCTATTAAAAAACAAATACAATGGTGTTTTGTAATTGCTGTGGGACCAGCAAGGTTAGGAAATAGCGAAAAATCTACGTATTTTTCAAGGAAAATAATAATGACTATTTTAAAGCATTTGCAAAAACATTTTTTCTTAAAAAAAGTATGTATCATAAAAGTAAAGTGAGTTATGATTAAAATAATGTTAGACCAACATTTTTTGAGTGCAAAAATCTTTAAGTTCATATTTCAAGCTAACATTAAACACCAAAACGTGGGATACCGGCCAAAAAAATCAAAAACTTTCAGCAAAGAAGAAGTTTCAAGATTCATGAAAGAAGCACCTGATAATATTTACCTCTAATAAAAGTTCTTACAATTTTTGGATTAGCCGGTGCTTGTAGGAGAGATGAACTTTACAAAAATAATGATTAATAACATAAGGATAATGAAAATTTGATAGTGGTAAAAATTCCTGACAGTAAAAATAACACTTCAGAATCTTTGTAGTGTCCGATGAAACAAATAACGGACTTTATCTGCAATTGTACCGTAAATATTAAATTTGCAAAACCACATACCCCACACAGAAGTTTTTTGTCCAGTATAAACAAGGAGCATGAGTACGCAATGTGTGGGAATAAATTCAATAGGTAAAATGCCTTCAGAAATTGCTGCATACCTAAAATTAAAAATCCAGAAGAGTACACTGGAGTTTTCGTCGATCCTCTGCGACTATGTTAGCGGATTCTGGAAGGAATTACCAATGTCAGCGACTTGGGGGCTGGAAATCAACGGCTGTAGCTGAGAGCTACATTGATGAATCCACAAATCAGAAAAGGATATGTCGAATAAAATATTGACCATGAACAACTCCCTCCTGAGCTAAGTCAACCTTCATCAAGCCGTACAATAAGCGCTTCCATAAGCCACCCGCTAAATGAAATTACAGGTTCTGCAATTAATTTACAATATGCTAATAACTGTTCTTTTGTTGTAAATGTTATCAACAAATAATTCCCATTTATAAATATGTTGTAGTAGTTCTTTCAGATTAAACATAATTTAAAAAATAATCATTGCTTTAATATTGGTATTATCTGACGCTCGTAGGAAAAATTTTGTTCTAACGCTTGCGTAAAGTGACTTTTCCGCACTTGACTGCTTGCTGACTCGCTTCGATCGTTCGCAACGGCAGTCGCGGCAAAGTCACTTTGCGCACTTGTTAGGAAAATAACTATTTAAAATTTTAACCGACTTAAATTGCTTAATTTAAAAAAAATGGAGTTGTAAGTGAAAATTAAATTTTGAGAATTTTAATAAAAATAATCTTTTCTTGAAAATAACTTGAAAACTAAGGGAGATACGTAGAAATTACTAAGGTATCAAATTGTAGCTTTTTGAATTAAAAATATTTTACTTTTTTCTTTACTGTATGTCGGAAATTTAGTGAGACATAAACGTTTAAAATTTGTGTGTATAGATGAGCATTTCCTTGTTTTAGCCATTTTAACCCACCCCTTTAAAAAAGTAAGGGTTTTAAACAGTTTTAATATGTAGGACCTTATAGCTCTTGAAAGAATCAACAAAATGTTTTTTTAAAGAACTTTTTATCACAAAAACAAAAGGAGCTGTGCTTAAAAAAAACAAATTCTTAAAGCATTCTAAGAGCGAATGCATGCATTTTTTTTATATTCGCGGTTTTGCACTATTTTTTTCAATGTTATATTGTAAGGGGTGGGTTTTTGAGAATTTAAAAATTACAAAATTAAATTGGTAATACTTTTAAGCAGTCACATTTTTTAATTACAACTCTGTGACAATATTTAATTTTTTTTTTTAGGGTAAACAAATTTTTTTATTAAATCATAATAAGGGTTGATTTTCAAGGGTTAAAATATGTTAAATAATATTTAAAAAAATTAAATACTTATTTTTTAATTTATATGAGCCTTATTTTATGTGACTTAAGTTTTAATATTAAAGTTTTGAAGGTTTTTACAATAAGGGACAGTTTTCACCCCTAAAAAATAAAAGCGACCTTCAGCATAATGGAAATTTTAAAGAGGTGGGTAAGTTAAGGTTACCCATGATAACCTACGGTTCAACTATCTGTGGCAATAGACAGAGAAAAGCAGGCTGGGTTATCAAACTCCAGATAGCATGTCTCTGAAACGGGAGCTATTAGAAGCCTCAACTGCAGAATGGAAACCCTCAAGCCTCTCCCTTTATAATTTTAAGGCGGAGGCGAGATTGGGGCATACAGGTGAAATGCAACCACTTGCTCTGGGCCTGCCTAGGACACACCAGAATAACGAGCAGTATCACAAACCCAATATTTGAGATGAGCAGTGATACAATGCCAAAACGGATAAATACACACAGACCATACAAAACCCAGCTTACCTGGGGCGGTAGTGAGCGATCTCCTGGTCAGTCTCGGAATTTGGTTTGGTATACCGATGGATCCAAGACTGACAATGGAGCCGGCGCAGGAATACATGGTATGACCCCCAGGTTTAATGCTTATGCTTCCCTGGGGAAATATGCCACTATTTTCCAGGCGGAAATATATGCCATTGAACTTTGTCTGCGAGAGAACTTGAGGAGAGGATATAAGGGCAGGGACATTATTATCTTCTCTGATAGTCAAGCGGCCATAAAAGCTTTGGCATCCCAACAAGTCAACTCAAGGTTGGTTTGGAACTGTCTGCAATGCCTCCTAAACCTGGCTAACCACAACAAAGTTACACTTTCCTGGGTGCCAGGACACAGGGGAATACAAGGCAATGAAAATGCAGACTCCCTGGCCAGGCGAGGCTCCGCAGCAATGTTTGTGGGTCCTGAACCTGTTTTTGGAATACCAAAAGCCTCGGTTCGTGGCTACATGACTCGGTGGATTCAAACACAACATCAGTCATACTGGAACCACATTCCAAGGCAACATCACAGTAAATCAATGTTGGACTCACCATCGAAAGCATTTACAAGTGAATTACTAAAACTAAATAGGAATCAGATTAGAGTAGTGACAGGATTAATAACCGGACACTGCACTCTAAGAAAACATATGCACACTATGGGCATCTATAGAGAAGAACCCATTTGCAGACTATGTGACGAAGAGGAAGAGACAGCCTCTCACATCATATATGAGTGCCCTGCACTTACATACTGGAGAACAAATCAAAACCTCATGGTGGACACTAACCACCAGGAGGCTGGAGACCAGAAAAGAACAGTAAAAGGGCTACTACACCTGTCTAAGGTGTCAAACCTTTTTAACTGAAACAAATACACAAGAGATACAACAAGCCCTGTAGGCTGCAGTGTCGAGGCGGACAAAACCTCAACTTGTGTATTTATTTTATCAATCAATCAATCAATCAAGTTAAGCTTGATCCCAAATTTTTATGCAAAACACTCTGATAATATATTAATTTTCTACGGTAAATATATTTTTTTAAATTATAAAAATTGTTGATTCTTAAGGGCTGAATTTTTTTAAAATATTGTTTCAAGGAAACAAAATACTTCTTTTATAAATTATTTAAGTAACATTTTACTCAACTTAAGCTTTAATGTAGAGTTTTATGAGTTTTAGCAATAAAGGGTAGTTTTCACCCCTAAAAAATTAGGAGGGTCCATCAGCATGATATAGATTTTGAAGAGGTGGGTAAGTTAAGCTTAACCTCAAATTTTTATGCAAATCTATGCATTATGAAAAAATTGCCAGGTTTTGCACTTTTTTTAGCTTCGTTTTCTGGACTTTAACCCAAACGTTATGTACCATTTAACAAATAAAGGAGGGCTGTGCGATACCGATACTGAGAATCGGATATCGGTCGATACTTACTACTTTCCGATATTCGCCGATACATGAATTTTCAGATACAAATGTATCTGATTTCAAATACTTCTCGTGTTAAATCGGTAATAAAGTTCATGTTCCTAATAATTTTTATTTTTTAAGATCCATTTAAGAAATATTTTTTTTACATATTCGTTGTTTCTTACTACAAATATTATAAACATGTCGCACAGTGACTGATTAGTTGCTGAAAAAGTAGAAATTTTTAAACCACTTCAAAAAGCTACAAAGACACTAAGTAATTATTCTGCTTCTTTAGCGCATATTTTTCCCTAAAGGAAATCGAAATTGTTTTAAAACATTATTCAGAATTTGAAGGTGTGAAATCACTCACAAAGAAATAATTAGCAGGACGGAAGAACCGCTCCAGTTTTATGAAACATAAAAATCTTAATTTAATTAAAACGGTCTTAGATCCTCGTTATAAAGCTGGATTACTTACCAAAAAGAAGATGAGCAAAAAGTTAATGGATGTTTTTACTTTTAAATGTTTTGTTTTCATTTCAAATACTTTCAGATACATTATCGGTATCGGAGTTATAGGTAACAGAGTATCGGTATCGGTATCTGAAATGTGGTATCGACACAGCCTAACATAAATAAAATGGAAGTTCAAGATTTTAGTGTTTTTGACACCATAACATTGTCTAACACGTTTAAGCAAACCCCTTAATAAGCTAATGTCATTAATGACAAGTGTCAACATGTCACAAAATATTTCTTTACTTTTTTATTAGTCCAATAAATGAAGGGACAAAGCTGTAAATAAATATGTGCAGTTTTCCCTTGTAGCGCAATTCTTAGGGTCTTTGGGAATGCTTTCGAGCGAAAAAAAGTTTATCAACATTAACAAGTGGGAAAGGGCTGAAAATGGCCCTTCAAGGCCTGAAAAATGGGTTTCCTTCTAATATCTGCCAAAATATGCGAATTGAAGAATTTTTGTTTGGACAAAAAATAAAGATCGCCTTGTAATCTACAAAAATGGTCTCAATACTTTTTTACAAAAAATCGATAGTATTCGAGATAACGGAGCCCCAAAGGTTTCCTCATTTCAGTTGCCGCTCTACCGCTAGAATGCCGCTATCTTCATGGATTCACTATAAGCGGGCGGACGAATTGTTCCATTACTCGGGAATAATGTACATTTTTAATCATTCAAATATCATCGGAATAGAAAAACCGTACCTATCATTGCATTTGAGTTTGGGTCCAGTCTGATTTTTCTAGAATATTAAAAATCTTAACTACTGATCATGGGTCAATCTGACCTATGCAAAAATTCATGCGCAAATATCTAACGGACGGAAACGGTTCAGCACCTGCCTATCCCAGTAGCTGTAAGTTAGTACGCCTTTAACCGCTGAGTGTATGTGTTGTGAATTTTGCTGCGTAATTTCTTCGAAAATATCGCGTGTTTGGGTCGATTTGACCCATGCTCAGTATGAGTGCAAGAAAGCGCGTTTGTTCGGAGATCCCAATTTTGAAAATCTTTAACGATGGTATGATGAAGATGAAGGGGAGACTAGTGATATTGAGGATAGGGCTTTAGATCCAGATTTTGCCATATTTAGTGACCACGAATCTGCCGATGAACAATGAGCTGATGAAAATGCAAACAATATTCCGCAAACAAGTTCGATAGTGAAGATAATTCTGGCGAAGATAGACCTGCATTTTATGGAAAAAACCGCTTTTAAAAGGTCTAAGAAACACCCAACAAGCAAGTGAGAACAAGGGCTGAAAACATTATCATTCATTTACCTGGTTTGAAGGGTACAGCTAGAGTTCTTAGTGATGAACCGAATCCAGTTCAAATATGGAAACTTTATTTTGTAGAAATATTGGACGAAATAGTTATTCATACAAATCAAAAAATTGAAATGAGCAAGCAATTGTATAAAAATAGCGAACGGCTAGAACTAAGAACCCATAGATAGAGTTGAATTAGAACATTTTTGGGCTTATTGCTCTTTACATCTATTTATAAATCAGCCATGAACGCTTAACTTTATTGTTTGCCACAAATGGAAAGGGCAGAGATATATTTAGAAGTACTATGTCTTTGAACCTTTCGTTAAATAGTTTTCGAGATTTGATGTCAGCACTTCTCGGGGGGACCGAAAAAAGATGATCCATTGGCGGCCATATCCAGAATTTTTAATGGATTTATAAAAAATTTCCAGGAAATTTTTGTATTAGTGAAGTAGCCTGTGTAGATGAAATGCTTGTGCATTTTTCGTGCCAGTTCAAAATGTATATTCCCAGCAAGCCCAATAAATATGGGCTAAAAATTCCCATGTCTTACAGATGCTAAAAGTGGCTATTTATAAATGCCTACGTCTACTGCGGGAAAGGCAGGATAGTTTTACATTATCGGAGGTTGAAAAAAGTTAACAACCTACACAATCAGTGATTCGACTTGTGAAACCTTTAGAAAAGTCTAACAGAAATATAACTGGTGATTCATGGTTTTCTTCCAAATGAATTGGTTGAAGAATTGCGAAAGCGTGGTCTTACGTATGTTGGCACTCTCCGCAAAAACAAAAAAGAAATACCTCCCAGTTTTTACCATCAAAGGCCCAGTTGGAGATGTTGTTATGGTTTTACTAGAGATAAAACAATTATATCCTATGTTCCAAAACAAAAGAAAGCCTTAATTTTAATTTCTTCATTACATCATGAAGCAAAACAAGTTTTGGGAGTCTGAAAAACCAGAGATCATAGCTTTTTATAATAACCCAAAGGAGGAGTTGATTCTTTGGACCAAAAATGTTCTGTATATTCAAATAGTAGAAGAACAAGACGTTGCCCATGGCATTATTCTATGCGATCTTGAATATATCTTCAGTAAATAGCTATGTTATTTATCAAAGCTGTAAAAATGTTACGAAAATTGATAGATTTCAAATCCTTGATGAGTTGGCGTATCAACTTGTGGAACCCCATATTAGACGCAAGTAACAAAAACTATTCATAAATAATGTACCTTTGCTGATATATTTCTGTGTGTTTTCAGATATAATAATCCCAGGTACAGAAAGGAATAAAAATTGATATAAGTCGAGTGCTTGGAGGCCTAAACAATTTACCAAATTCTGCATCTACGTCAGCTGCTTCAGTACTCCAAAGAGAAAAAGATGCCACCTTTGTCCATCAAAAAAGAACAGAAAAACATCTCATGCTTGTGGAAAATGTTCAACACCCATATGTAATGAATTGTTTGTAATTGTGATAAGTAAAAAAAAATTACTTATTACTTTCAAGTACTTTGTCAGTTTTTTTATTTTTTGATATATTTAAAGTGCTATGTGAATTTTTATATCTTTAGGTCTTGGACATTCAAACAAATGTTAAGTTGTTTTCATTTATAATATTTTAACATTTTTGTAGTCTATAAAACGATTTAGTGAAAAACTAGTGTTGATTATACTTATTATACCTAATATTATAGTTAATATTTTTTAATATTTTTTTAATATTGACTTTTGCAAGTAAAAATAAATAATTTAAAAATAATATAACTCTTTTGAAGAAAACAATAAAAAATGGATCTGAAAATGACCATAGGTCAACTTGACCCATGATCAGCGTAAACGGGTATAAAAATATACTCAGTAGATAAGGGATAAAAAAAACGGTCAAAATTTTTTTTCTCAATATTTTAAGAGTATCTCATTAATTTATTGATATTTTTCGAAAAAATGGCTTGTTATTAACATTTCTTTTTTATAACGAGACCTTAGCAAGTGTTCAATGATCCCAGAAAATTTTCGTCAACATCTTTCTTGCCTGTTCATAAAAACTGTTTTGCCCATCTGCATTTTTTGGCCGTTTCCGGAGTTCTAGAAAATCTGTAGAATAAACGCGAACCAAAAACTCATCCTTTATCGAAATACGTACATCATTTAAAAGCTTAGATTGTCTAGTTTCTAAATGTATTTTTTTCTTTTTAATAAAGTCCAATCAATGTGACTCGCGGACTCACAGCTATCCACATCTATCCCATGTGAAATGGTATGGATTTTTCGATGGCCGTTTTTGCGAAAAATATTGGTGTTGCGAAAAAAATGGTAAGGCCCATTTTTGTAGATTTCGAGGTGATCTTCATTTTTTCTTTAAACAAAAATTCTCTAATTTGCATATTTTGGCAGATATTTTCGAAAAACTCATTTTTGGGAGTTCCATTTTAAGCGGGTTCCCACATCGGAATCGTGATAAACTTTTTCTCGCTTGAAAGCATCCGCGAAGACCTTAGAATTGTGCCTTAAATGAAAACTGTACAGATTTATTTATAGCTTTGGGTACTTTCAGGTCTTCAGTGACTGGACTATATGAAAATTTTAACAATTTTAATTTAAATTTGATTTTTCATTTAAGTATATCTTAAAAATGGTGGCAAACTTTTGGGAATTTTTCTATTTTAGGCGATCCCTATATAAGTTGTAAATATGTAGGCGAACAAAGCGTGTAACTCAAACGGAAAGACCGAGAGAGAGGGCGGGAGAATTTGATATTAAAAAACCCTGCCTTTCTACTCCACGTGATACATTTTTCTTTTGTCAAACTTATTTATGTTTATTGTACGAGTGAACTCTAAATATACGTGCTCTGCATAATCCAATTTTCTATAGAATACAAAGTATTGTCCTCAAAATTTAACATAAATCAGCAGCTTAAATAAAACTGAATATATTTATTTTAGGCACTGGCGTAGGTTAAGGGGGGTAGATTAGATTATTAGATTATTTGAGCGGAGATGGCGAAAAATGACCTCCACCACTGCAACCTTACCAGATTTATTGTGGTTTCTCCATCGTTCTTTAGAGTACCTTGTCCAAGCCCGTCTTTTTAACTAGACTCCAGAGCTCACACTGGCCACTCTATAACTTCCGGTTTTGGTTTTCCTCCCAAACCTAGTAAACCTAGGCCTGCATAGTGCTTCGCAATGGCACCACACATGTAAGGCTGTTTCTTCAGCCTCCTGGCAGAAACCACACAGGCTATCCTCCACCAGGTTTATTCTTTCCAGGTGCTTGTTGAGTTTACAGTGTCCTGTTAGTTGACCTACCGTTATCCTACGCCTTTACGGCTGTGGCTCAGTAGGTCCGATGTAAACTTGGCCAGCGGGTCTTAATGAATGCTTTGCCTGTCGTTGTCCCGGTGTTTGTACTCACCAGGTTTGAAACTGCCTGTCTACCCAACTCTTAATAGATGCTTTGAAGAGACCTGCCGAGATACCGCAGAATTGCTCGGGCCTATCACCCGGCTGATCCTCTTTGGCTAGGTCGTCGGCCTCTTCGTTGCCTGATGGCCCTCGTGGCCTGGTACCCAGGCTACCGTAAGTTTGTTTGCCAAGCCGACTTTTTCCAGGGCCTGCATACAGTCCCGACTAGTTTGGAAGTAACTTTTGGGGAACTGATGGCCTTCAGGGCCGCTTGGCTATCTGAGTAAAAATAACGATATTTTTCCTTTACTCCCTTTTTCTTTAATCCTCTCGGTGCAATGCACTATTGCTGCGATTTCCGCTTGGAAAACCATGGCGTGCTGACCGAGACTTAAGATTACCTTTTCTCTAGGCTTATCTCCATAGATGCCAGCTCCTACACCCTTGTTGGTCATGGAGCCATCTGTATACCAGATATGATCGGCTTTGATTGGAGGGCCTCCCTTCCAGTCCTCCCTATCTGGTATGACAATACGAAAGTGTCTATTGAAGATGAAACGAGGGGTTATCCTGTCTGAGGGCATCTCAAACAATGAGCTGACCTCTTGGTCGTCCTCTATTTCCCATCTTGGAGTCCTTCGGTGTTCTATAATTGGACTTTGACCTCCTTTGAGCCTATAAATTACCGCCTTTACTTGCCCCTGTATGTAGATGTGTAGTGGCGGCAGGTTTAGCAGCACTTCTAGAGGGCTGCAGTTGTTCTCATAGCTCCCGTGATGCATACGCATGCTAGCCTTTGCACACTTTGAAGTTGTCTGATTGCTACGGTCTGTGAGACCCTTGCCCCCAGGCAACTGAATCATAGGTTATCATGGGTCTTATTACCATTTTATACAACCATGTTAATCTTTGGGTTAAGTCCCCAGCTTTTTCCACAAAGTCTGCGACATCTCCCGAGGGCAATTTTTGCCTTCTGAACAAGTTTGTTGAGGTGTGGTCCCCAGTTCATCTTTTGGTCAAAAAGTGACTCCTAGATACTTAACCTCTTTTGAAGGGGATTTCCACACCATTGAGCTTTGGACATTTGAGTGCCCTTAGTGCTCTTTTCTTTGTGAAGGGAACAATAACGGTCTTTTGTGGATTAACCGACCGACCTTCCTCCCTGCACCATTCGTCTACGATGTTCAGTGCGTTTTGCGTCCTTTCTGAAACAAAGTCTAAGTGCTTACCTCTAACTACGATGGCTATGTCGTCTGCGTAGCCGAGGCAGTGAAGGAAACCTCTCTTTGGCCATTTTTGCCAGAAGGTCGTCGACTAGGATCGCCCAGTATAATGGTGATAGAACGCCTCCTTGTGGGCAGCCCCTCCCCCACCTCAGCTTCTATGGTGTCCTCGCCCAAGGTGGATCTAATGACCCTGTTTCTTAGGCTGGCCTCCATCCAGTAGCATATGGTGTGCGGGATGTTCCTTCGTTTAGGAGCCTTCATTAACGATCCTGTTGGAACGTTGTTGAACGCTCCCTCTATGTCTAGAATGTGCCGACGAGTTTCTTTGGAAACTTTTAATATAAATTTTTCAAATACTTTTGTGATTTTATAAGACTCAATATATTATTTTTTAATTAATGCATCCAATCCTTTTTGAATAGTTACTCTGAACTTAAAATAGAGACAGAATCGCAATTTCTAAATTTTTTTTACACCCTAGAAATTAGTTCTTGGGTCTCAACGGAAAAATGTCCAAATCGATAAATGTTGCAAATGAGTCTTAAAAACCAGTTTTGTTTGACATTCTTGAGTGTTATGCGAGTCTTAATCTTAAATTCGAAATTTTGTCAAATGGCAAAACTTGGCAACAGTGTAAATGTGGCTAATTGAACAGTAAAAAGCTCTTATAAAACAAATAATAAACAAATCCAATAAAATTTTAATGGTTTACCGGTGATTTTGTGATTTTGTGTATTTTAAAACTCAGTGGTATTTATTAAAAGGGAAGATTGAACGAACTGTTATAAAAGAAAGACTACAATATTGTAGTGGAGCTTAGAAAGGCTAATTAGATGAGTTGGTCAAAGTGCATTCAAATCTCTTAAGGGACTTGTTTTTTTCCTTAATATTAATAGGCACCATAAAAAAGTAAATTATTATTGCTTTAAAACAAGTTCTTGCTCAAAGAAAACTTTAAAGCTATGCCAAAAAAATTGAATTACAACGTAATATATACCTTTGTAAAAAAAATGATTGGCATAAAAACAGTTTGAACGTTATTATTTCTATTATGTATTGCTCAATATACAGGATGGCCAACTAAGAATGCGAGGTACTGTATCTGAGAACCTATACATTGTAGAGGCTTGAGGCAAAAAAATTATTACTAAAATGGCCGCTAGAGGCGTAACTGCAATCTTGAATCTAAAAAAGTTTTGTTTCTGTGAATTCCGCTATATTAACCTAACAAAAAATACCTGGTCTTTAAAGTCGAGGATAATCTAAAAGTTTTTTATTTGACAATTTATGCTGTATATCTAAAAATAAAGTGGTGAGGGGTATTCAAAGGTTTTTGTAAGGAACACCCTATGTCTTCGAAACAGCTGGGCCGATTCTAATAAACTTGGGCTAGTTAAAAAGGGTATCCTTTAATTATAAATGTTATAATATTTGAAGTTTTCTTAGTTTCACATGACGCCGCTAGAGGGCTCTTTTCGAACAAAAAAAGTTAATCTTCTCAGAAAACTTAAATGCATTGGTATGATTTTTTTTTATTTAAAAGTAGCTAAATAATACCTTAATAAGCTCGCAAAAACCGCATCGATATCATATTCCTAACCTAAAATTAGGGCCAAAGAAAACTTCATACGGAAATCCCTTATTTTTTTTTACTGGAATTCTAAAAATTTTATAAAACAAAAAATATAGCTTTCCAAATTGTCTTTATAAAAATTTATATAAACTTTTTTAATAGAAAGAATAATAAAGAAGATATTAACAAAATGTGATTTTTACCAAAAATTTCAGTCCAAAATAAGAAAATATTTTTCTGTTATTAATGGCATTTTTGAAGGTTTTGATTTCAAATTATTTATTTTATTCATTTGAATTTCAAATTACTCAAAATTTGCAGAAAAAATACAAAAATATTTTTTTTTACTTTCAAATTTTTTCTAGGGTATACCTTAAAAAAGTCATGAAAATTCGTTTTTTTTTTGACAAAAAGATTATAGACCTTAAATTAAAGGTGCAACATGCATTTGTATTATTAGAAGGGCAATTTAACGAGGATCGTATAAAAAAATTGAGGAGGAATAGTTTTTGTTACTCATGCGTTGATTCCTCCTGGACTATTCATATAAATTGTAAATTTCAGCCCTATTGATAAGAATGTAAACATTTAAATCTTGGTCTTATAAGTTTATGTTTTGATTTGCTTAGAGCTTGAAAAATTTATTCGTAAATTTTTGAATTTGCAAAAATTCGGAATTAAAGCCGTCAGTGCTATTCCCTCTTATTTAAGGTATAATCTGTCTCAAAGTATATCGTTATGGCTTTTGACGGACCACACCCCAATAAACCTTTAACGATTTTATTACCCATTGTTATTGGGTAAACCCATTTGTTCATAAGGGCAGGGGTGGGCCAGGTATTTCTTGAGTATTAACCATTAGGCATATAAATATTTTGGCTAATATTTTAGTGGCAGTGTTAAATAACCGTTTTTACTGTGCGTTTCGAAAAAGTTGTTTTACGAGAATATAACTATGTCGCGTCGAAATAATTTGTTATTAGATGCAAAACAGGTGGTGAAAAATGTGTATGAAACTTTAATTAGTAAAGATCTAATTAAACAAGAAGCTTTAAAAGAAACCTGTCTACTTACAAAAACTCCAATATCATCGATAAGGGATATTATTATTAGAATTGAACAAAAGAAAAAAACGTAGAGATTTTTAATCTCACCGTATAGACAATAGTAATCAGGACCAAATAAGAAGGAAAATATATTGTCTTTATGAAAGCGGAGTTATTCCTACCTTGGATAAACTAAAAAAGAAGCTAGACGAAGACGAAACCAATATAAATATTAGCCGTGCCACCCTCCATAGAGTTGTTTGGAATGGAATCGCACAAATTACGCACTTGGAGATTTAATTACCTTCAAGAAATTAAAGATATAGGTTAGAAAACAGATCCATAATTCACCTTGAAGAAACATGGTTCGATACACACGACACAGTAACCAAAGGATAAAGAAAAACGCATTACCGTAATACACGCTGGTTCAGAAGACGGATTTGTCCCCAAACTGCTTGCTGTTGTCTGCAAGAATATTAAGGATTCTAGCTTGGATTATCATAAGGATACAAGTGCAGAACTTTTTGAAAACTGGTTTCAAAATTATCTTTTAAAAAATATTCCAAACAACAGTGTTATTGTCATGGATAACGCAAGCTACCACAGCCGTCTGCTACACAAAGCACCAGCTTTATCAAGTTCAAACACTAAAATTCTGGAATATTTATTAGAAAATGATATTTATTTTAAATTCAGTTACAAACAAACGCAACCTTTGGAAGTCCTAAATTCATATGCAATTTAAAAATATGTATTGGCTAAACAGGCTGGGCATACTGCCTTACAGCTTCCTCCGTATCACTGTATATTTAACCCCATAGAGCATTTGGGGAACCAATTAAAATCAAAGATCAGAGCAGAAAATGTTACACGTAATTTAAATTCCAGTGTTATAAATTTAATAAAAAATGTAATTACTAACAAACCAGTTGAGAGCTGGAAAAATTCACTACAGCACATTATAAAAATTGAGGACTCTTACATTTCAATCCAAAACAATATAAATCCTATTGTAATTAATCTCAATGATGACTCTGATAGTAAAACAGAATT
Organism: Listronotus oregonensis; assembly: GCA_019359885.1. Classification (NCBI taxonomy): domain Eukaryota; kingdom Metazoa; phylum Arthropoda; class Insecta; order Coleoptera; family Curculionidae; genus Listronotus; species Listronotus oregonensis. The sequence continues at coordinate 56,593 of JAHBCN010003774.1, read as the reverse complement.
AGATTTAGATATTTAGATTAAAATGGAATTATGTATAGATAATGCAGTTATAAATTTATTAAAACTTTGCATATATTTAATTTCTTAATGTAATTTTAAGATTATACCTACCTAAATAAATTATAAATCTTTATATTATTAAAGGCCGTCTCTAATGTTTTGTCCTTTAATACCTACCGATCCCCAGTTTTATTGTTGTCGGCAGGTATAATCCATAAATACAGGCAATAGCTAACACGGTATACTTTGAGACAGACTATAAGTAATATCTATCCTTTATATTTCACATTATTGTTTTTATCTCTTTTATTATTCCTCCTATTAAAATGTTTATATAACTTTTTATATAGACAATTTAAAAATCTGTATTTTTAGTTTTATAAAAATTTTATAATTTCAGAAAAATTTGTTTAAAAAAATAATAATTTAAAGGATTTTCGTATAAAATTTTCATTGGCCTAAATTTTAGGTTAGGAATACGATATCGAGATGCGGTTTTCGCAAACTTGTAAAGGTATCATTTAGCTACTTTTTCATGAAAAAAAAAATACCAATGCATTTAATTTTTTTTAAGAACCATTTCTGTCGGATGTGGAAAAAAGCCCTCCAGCAGAGACATGTGAAAATAACAAAAATTCAAATTTTATAACATTTATAGCCTAAAAATAGTTTTTTTTAACTAGCACAAGTTTGTTAAAATCAGCACAGCCGTTTTGAAGATACAGGGTGTTTTTTACGGAAATCTTTGAATACCACACCACTTTATTTTTAGAGATACAGCAAAACTTGTCAAACAAAAAAGGTTCAGATTATGCAGACTTTAAAGACTAGGTATTTTTTTGTTAGGATAATAAAGCAAAATTCACAGAAACAACACTTTTTTAGATTCAAGATTTTAGTTACGCATTCTAACGACCATTTTAGAAACTTGAAAATATTTTCCAGGTTTTTCTCTTGGCCATTTTTTCGTCGCAAGCCCCTACTATGGATAGGTTCTCAGACACACTACCTCGCATTCCTAGTTGGCCACCCTGTAAAAAAATTAAATAACTATACCTGAAGTCCAAAATTTCTGTCAGTGACTCATTTAATACCGGCCACCCAACCGACTAAGCGGCTGAATAAAAATCTAACACTAGTAAATGACTTTTAAGCCTATGATATACTTTTCCGCTCAAATAACAGCGAATCGGCCAAAAGTTTTATCGCCACGTTGTCATATTTCGCAAGAATATATTACCAGCCAGCGATCGCACTTAAAATAGCACGCCAATATGTATTGAAATCATTGTTATCGAGAAGACAATAAAAGTGGCAACACACATTCCTTAGTTTACAACTTGAAGAGACTTGAAAATAAGCGTATCGACAGGGTTTTCGTGCGTTCGATTATTTTATTTAGTTATTATTGATTATGGACAGATTTTGTAAGTTTAAATTTTAATTGCTATACAGGGTATTTTCTAAATATTATAAATTTCTAATAATTGTAGTATATAGATATTGTTTTGTGCCAATTTTATAATAGTGTATCTTATTTAGTGTATATAATTGTAAATAAAGATTTAGTGTTGTTAAGTGCTTTTAATTCTGTAAATTATGAATATTAACCAACCTTTAACTAGTTATCCGACTACAAAAAAAACTTAGTTAACGTTAAAAGAACGAATAATGGTTAAAAATGTTTACCATGGGATTCGGGAACGAAATCCAGAACTAACCACTTTGAATGCTGCAGAGATATGTGCAACTTTAACAAAAGTTTTTTCGCGTACGATATTCAGAGTTTTAAAGGCAAAAAAATCTATATTAGTAATTATTCGGATACTGGAAAATGCGATTTTTGCGCTATTTTTTTTGCACACTTTTTTACTTTTCGATTGTTAAACATGAATCAGAAGCTGTTTTTGTGGCTGCCTTTATAGTATTTAAAAAAAATAATAACTGAATTGTTTAATTCCATTTTACGACATATTCCTTAAATTCTGTATTTGCACGAAAACATATTTAAAAAACTCATACTATGTTAATATTTAAAAAGAAAAACACTTAAAAAGAAAGGAAAAAACCTTAATTTTCAATAAAAAGTAGGTAAAACGTTTACGTCCGAATTCAACCGAAATTTAAAAATGTTGACCTGTTACCAGGTTGTAATAGTTTTCTTTTATGACATTTTTATAAGGTATGCGAACCTTGTGTTCGCTCGACCCGCAATGTTTGATCAAAAAATATTCTCGATATGAAATCCAACAGGAACACGAAAGACCCGAAATAGTTATTGGATTCTACAAGCCAATGATCTCAGAGCTTTCGTGTTCCTTATATAATGGATATTTTTAATGAAGCAATGCGTGTGAATATCGTATTTAATATTGAAATTGCAAGATCGGTGGTGAATTGGCAAGTCGGTGTAACTTGGATTGTCTATCGTTCTGCTTTTACATCTTTTTTAATTTATGTTAAGAGTAAAATTTTCTTATTTTTTTCATGTAGCAAAATAAAATCAGAGAGGGTAAAATTAAAGTAAAAAATGTATTTTTTTTGGAAAACGTTGAAAAATCTCCAAAAAAAACTCAAATTTGTGTTCTATAACCTCAAAATAGAGGTGTGCAAAATTAAGCAAAAAATTACATTTTTCATTAATCCGAATAATCCAAAATATAGGCTTGTTACTAATTTAAAGGGTTGATGAAAATGTGAGAAAATAACTTTTGCTTGTAAAAAATATTTTCTTACGTTTTGACGAAATTTTATCATTTATTTTCTACGCCACTGGAATTGATTCCCCTGACCCCACACAACCGGCATCTTAAAAGCGAGGGATGCGTCATTGACAGAAATTTTGGACTTGAAGATAGCATACAAACCTTTGTACTATTATTATTTTGGATATTATATTGTTTAATATAGTGTAGAAAACTTAATTATTATAATAAACTTTATAAAAATAATTACCGGTAATTTTTTATGATTCAAAAAAACAATCTTTAAAAAAAGGTAGGTTAGTTACAATGATCACAAACAAAAATTTATTTCTCAAATAAGTCCTACCCAGTCACAAAAATGTCGAATAGAAAATGTCGAAAATGACATTCAAGAATTCAAATTTGCGATGCTCATTATTAGGGCCCGGATTTCGGAACGAGCTTGTTCCCTATAAGTTTTTTATGTCTGGTAATTTCATTGGCGTGCGTATTAAGGATATATTAATTATAAATAAATTTAAAAAAATGTGAAATAAAAACATAACAGAAGTGTTTTACAATTTATTTGCATTACATGAAATAACTAACGCCCCCTTTAGAGTTGGTTTCGGCATGAATTGGTTCTTTTATAATTTAAAATTACTCTAAGACTAAAAAGTTTTTTCGACATCACAGCTTGTAACTGGGGAAATCGAAAATTATTTTCCCGTGTTTTTTTTTATTTTGTAGTGCCCCAAAAAAATGTTTTATTTCAAAATCCTGGATTTCTTCCAAGATTTTTTGTACAAACAATTTTAATTTGTCACCAATTTTTTTGAGAACAGATTTAAGCTTGTGTATAGTAATTTGAAATACATGAAATAAAGGCACTAGGTGGGCATTTTGTTTTTATAATTTTCAATCAGATCCGGAAGATATCCAAAATTTTCAAAAATAAATTCAAAATCAGATTTAACATTTGGTGCATTTATAACTTCTTTACTTTTTTCACACTTAAAGCACCATCTTGTAAACTGTCGATAATATTTTTTACCACATTATAATTTATATAGTAATATGTTAACTGCTGATAGCTATATTCCCTACCTTGTAATAGCAGATTGTGGCGGTAATGCGACATTAATACACATATTTTTAAATATCGTAATACGCGCAGGTGACTTAGGAAACACTTTTTTATCTCGATAACTAAAGTATCAATAAGTGGATAAAAGTTACGTACCATTTCGCATATTCTATGTAGGGCATAAGCTAAACATGTCAAATTAAGCAGTTTGGGGAAATGTTCTTTTAACTGTCGTCCTGCATTCAGCATATATGCAACACTATCCGAAAGAAACAAAACCCAACTTTTCTGAATACTAGTGACTGACAGTAGTAAAGTAATACTTTCTGAGATTTTGTTATTGTCTCACTATTGATTTTAGCAAGAAATTTACTGTTAATTAAATATGAGTTTTTAGGTTCGTGATAACTTAAAGGTGCAACTATAATATTAGCAATATATCTTCCCTTGATATCAGTGGTTTCATCGACACTAAACCATAACTTTTTTCCTTCCAGATTGTGTCGTATTTTGTCCATAGTTTGTAAATAGACCTTATCAACATAGTTTTATGCAGAGTTGATTCGTCTGGTGCTTTTCTATGATAGTATTTTTTTTTTAAAAAATGTCCTCGTGGACCCATAATATATTTTATGAAGAAGAATATCAGCTGCAATAAAATCTTTACACAAATCCTTGCAGAAGTGCCCCCGAAAAACTATGGTTTTGTACAAATAAATTCAGAATTACAAATTGTGCACCAAACTCTAACTGCACCATTTTCTTAAGCCAGTCAATAAGCCTGATTTGAAAACCAAGCGTAGGTCAATGCGGATGTCTCTTTCACAAAACCTAAACTTTTTTTGGGATTGGGGCGCCAAAAATATTTTAGAAACAAAAAAGGCCGGTACGCTGTCGGGAAAATTTCATCAATGTCCATCCGTTTCAAAGAGCGACAAAGTTTTTGGGGAAAAAAGAGTCACTACAAAATAGCCTCAGCAGCTTCAAAAGTTTGGATTCCCTTTCGAGCCAGAAAGTATTTCTCATCTTCCCCAAACTGTATCTTGTATGTATTGTTACAGTTCAAAAATTGAACTATAACAATTTTCGATTTAAAATACCTTTTTGCATAAATATCTTAAATGCGGAAAGCAGGGCTATAGTTTGAAATGTTGTTTTGGGGCTAGCTATGGTCTGCGGGGTTTTTTTTGTGTTTGATTGTTTATTGACCTTTCCTTATTTTCAGGGGGCGTTGACATGTTTGGGTAGTTTTTGTAGCCGTGTGAGTATTTTAAATTGTTTTTCTTTAATTATGTACATTCATAACTCTTTGTTTTGTTTTTGTAGTTTTGAAGTTTAAAATTTTGACGTTATAAAATAAGTCAGGTTTAAGGTGAAGTTGTTTTCTTTCTTTTTTTTTTCTTTTTGGCTAAAATGACTGGCAAGATGTCGTAGTAGCAACGCCGCTTGGTACCGTGAGAGGCGGTCTCGAATTCAAGAGTGATTCCTAAATCTTTTTTTTAGAAAGTTCTGACAGAAACCGGTTATATCTGGATTTCGGGATTATGTTTTGGGGGATGAACGTGCGTTGTTTGTTAGTAATATCTGGGTAGTTCCTGGTGTCTTAGAGCCAACCCTAGGAATGATGGCAAAAGGCCAGCCAGCGAGCCAGTGCTGGATTGTGTGAGTTGGTAGAATTGTAGCAAGAAGGGTTTTGGTACTGCCAAGGTCGTCCTTTACAGAAAACGCTGTCGGTGAAAAATAAGTTTTGGGGAAGCTTTCTCTCCCGCTGACCACCAAGGAGACAGCCCCGTGAAGGCAATATTCTAAAAGTTAATTTTCAACCCTTGTTTTGGGGATTGTTGAACAAATGCCTAAGTAAATTTCCCGTTTGTTTGTGCTAATTGTAGTACGTTGTTTCGGAGTGAAATGTCACGTTATCCGTATATTTTTTGGGAAATTTATGTCTTCTTAAAGAAGGATTATACCACGTGGAAAACCTGCATGGAACCCTTTTTCTTCGTTAATATCTTATAAGGGGCGATAGTGGCTCGTTAAGTTTGTGGAAAAAGGTAAGAATTTTACTATTTCACACAGTTTGTATCAAATTGCTACTTTGAATTTTTGATCTAACTTTGAAAACGCATTGTATTCGATTTTGGGGTTATGATAATTGCGTAGTTAATTTATGGGGTTTTCTTTAAATGGATTATTTTTTAGGGGAGAACTTTGTCTAGAATCTTATGCTTATTGGGTAATTTATGTAAGGGATGTAATTTCTGTGTTTCGTAAAGTATCATACGTAACCATACATAAAGCTTAGACGAGTTGTTTTTTTTAGGGTTCTTCTTCTTTCTTTTCGTCTGTTCTTTTCTTTTCTATCCTGGTTTTACCCCTTTGATTTCTTCGACTTGATTTTGTGTTCCGGCCAATGCAGCTTATGCCTAGTTCCAGTTCGAGTTAATGGATTTAATCCCATGCCTTATGTTGGAGATTCAAGTGACAAACCCAAGTTGCCGACATTAGTTGCCGATGACTGGCAGCTAGACTACCGTTTCTAAGACACAGCCACTTGCTTCCATAATAACAGGAAAATCACAGCTAAGTCTTAAGTTTAAGAAAATTTTTGTAGATTAATGATATAACATTGACTTAAGAGAATGTCATGTCGATAGTCTAGCCTTTAGATTTGAACTGAAATTTTTATTAAAACACCTGCTAATCATTTGAATAGCTTGATGTTACTTGATACCTTCTCTGTCTGAGTGAACAGTCATTAACACTTTATTTTCTCGGTACCTTCACTAAAAATCTAAGACTGGAATTTGGACATAAGTATACACATGTGCACTTTTAAAGCTTTAAAGGTTATCGAAAGAACATTTAGTATTATGGTATACCTTAGGGGTATATAGTCACTTACTTTAACACTATTCTATTGGGGAACAGTTTGATAGGTAGACAGTTGGTACTTGTAAGTTGCAATCATATACACGAGTACGAGTGTTGTATACCAATCTGTGGTGGTAGGAGGTATAAGATTTATTGCTAATCATTTGCAATAATCTTATACGGTTTAATTATAAATATTGAATTTGATCTTTGAAGATTAATTAGATAGACTTACAGCAATACGTAACCGGAACGAAGTAATGAAGAAGTTACGTATTGCTACAGTTGATCGCAAAGTAACTAATTCCTAAATTCGAACTAAGTCATAAAGTCGACGCATGCCCGGTATGTATTTGAAAATTGCCGCGTTCGTCAACATTTTTTCCGAATAGATAATCGATTAGGTACTTTGCGTCCTAAAACGAATGTTAACATTAATTATACCTCATTTACGATGTTTTCTTTACTTTCCTCATCCATTCTGTCCCCATATTTTTGTCTGGGCTTTTCAAACGAACCATACTCAGCGAGGTTTCTATCCAATAATTTGAATAAAGTTCGAGGAGGTTGTCGTCTCTCGGGATACGAGTTAAGATACACTTCCGATGTTTTCACACTGTTCCTATCATTCTTGTAATAAAGTTTTACCATATTCCCGTTTTTCTTCATTGGTGAATTCCATTTTTAACGACACCACAACTGGACAGTAAACACAGAATGTCATTTACACGTCACCGATTTGAGAAATCAAAGCCAACTACGTTATAAAAATATTCTAGTTAATTTTTCGGATTTTCCGGGCAACAAGGGTAACTTATGATACATCGTTGAAAATGTGATAAAAAGGGCCATTCAAATTTGTGGAATTCCCATATGGCGTCCATAAGAAAAAAGTTGATGATGGTTACGGAAAAACGAAACGGCGAGTTGCAAAACTATGAACACCATTCGATAGAGCGGAAAAAGTGACAATGCAAATGTATTATTTATTTTGGAATTCGTTGAAAAGAAACCCAGGAAAAAAATAAAACGATTTTCCAAAATTTCGTTTTTTTTTCCGATATCTACGGAATTACTCGGAATTTTCAAACTTTCTAAAAGTATATTGTTGGTCATATAAATGCCCAACTTTGCCCCAATTTAACCATCTTCGTATCTCCTATAGTTTCCGAGATCCCAATGGTGAGAGTCGAATTTAGAACACCCGGTATATATATATATATATATATATATATATATATATATATATATATATATATATATATATATATATATATATATATATATATATATATATATATATATATATATATATATATATATATATATATATATATATATATATATATATATATATATATATATATATATATATAACACAAACTCGCATAAAAACAATTGTCATATAAAAGTAAATTACAATTACTTGTAAGATAATTCTCAAACGAGTAAAATGCATCTTAGCACTACGTTGGCGTATACAGATAAACCAGTTTTTATGTGGTTTTATTTTATGCGCAATACGCAGGGTGCTCTATTTAAAAACAATATTTAAAAAACGGCTCATTACAAAAAAAAATCTTATTCTTCAAGGGGAGGTTGGGGGTTCACTTTTTGACGTTAGAAGTAACTTTGTAAGTCTTTCCGCTTTTTACGGGTTGGGGGTAATTCCTAGATTTTAAATGGATAGTTTTTTTTTCAGAGATGGCCAATCTGACAAGAAAACTATACCGTTTCATTTAAAATTTGTAAAAGTGGAAAAGCTTACAAAGTTAATTTTCATATAAAATAGTGTACAAACAAATAAGAAAAAAGTAATTTTAAAAATATAAAAACTTTGGAATTATTAATATTACCAGAATTAAAAAGCATAAAAATACATCGCCAAAATCTGAGAAAAGTTTACGTTTTTTCGTGTGCAGTACGACTACTAAGAAAATCGTACCTTAATAGCAGTTTTTTTTTAGTTCTGCTGATTTAAAACATTAGGTTCCAAAAATTATTTGTTTAATTTACATCTTAATATTTTTTAAGCACCTGGTATATTTTAGTTTTAATAAAACAGTATCACATTAAATTTCTTCTTGTGGATCAACTTTAGTTATGTAATATAGTGATAAATGTATGAACAATTGTATATATTATTTATATTTAATTATACTGTTGGACATCCTGTTCTACATGTATTAAATGTATATAGTTAAGTTATATTTTATACAGTTGACAACATTAATATTGAGTTTTAATGTTGGTAGCATTATATAATATATATATAAAGGGGAAGCAATGTCTTGCTCCAGAGTTTATTAATCAGATGCGCACGGCTATGTTGACTACTGTGTTTTATTTAAAAAGTAACATAAAACCACTTAACCTAAGTTAAAGAACATTACAATTATAAACAGGTTTTATTAAAAAAACCAATAATAAACATTTTGCTGGTCACTTGATAATACTTCTTATTTTATTTAAAAGGCAAAGAGCTGAAGCGTTGCATTCCCTTATACCAAAGACAAAATTATAGTTTTTAAGCTATGGCCTATATTGGCTACCAAAAGTAGGGTCCAACTGTTTAATTTAAAATGTATATGACATAATATAGGTAAAAGTTAAGTTAACTTCCAAAATTATTTAATTTGTTTTAAAAAGTAAGAGGCCTGGGCCTCCCTGCCCCCCTAAGCATACGTCACTGGTTTTCACTATGATTGTCCTTGCTTGTGCCTATTTAAAATAAGAATAACCAAAATCATTAATTACGATTATCCTATAGCAATGATCCATATTCAACATAATATTATACATTTTTGCCTATAATAATCCGTATAAATAGTCCTTCGCCATTTCGTCAAGGACACAGGCTTATGTTTTAACTATGAAGTCAACACAAGTAAGTAAAGAAAAATGTTGACAAGCAACATGTCGCCGAGGTATCATCGTTTCTATGTCGTACCCACTGACCAGGTCGTACCGCTTCGTGTAGAGTCAGCGGTTTAAATACACGGCGGCAACATCTTGGCGATATATCGGGTGTTTTTCAATTATCGCACAAAAGCGCATTATGCGGCACAATGCTGAATACTTTCTGTACGTAAGTGCTCTTATCGAGGCATAATCGGGCTTCGGATAACTTTTATGTTTTCTCGGAGAGAAAAGTTATCCGAAGCCCGATTATGCCTCGAAAAAAGCACTTACAAAAAGTGTTAAGCATTGTGCCGCATAGTGCGCTTTTATGCGGTAATTGAAAATCACCCACCGCTAGCATATCGTGTAGCGCCGTGAGGATAGGGCATTATTATGCATGTTTTTTCGTTACTATAAAAAAATATGGAGTGTTTTTCAATTACGGCACAAGAGCGCATTATGCGGCACAATGCTCAGCCTTGAGTATCTCAACTACCGCAACGCCTTGCATAATCGGACTTCAGATAACCTTTTTACTTCCTCAAAAAGCAAAAAAGTTATCCGATGCCCGATTATGCGAGGCGTTGCGGTAGTTGAAAGAGTCAGTGCGGAGCATTATGCCGCATAATGTGCTTTTGTGCCGGAAAACAAAAAAACACCCATGGTGTCCAAAAATTCGAGTTTGTATTTTTTTATTCCTTTAAATTTTAAAATACAATTTTAATTCCCCTATCCTGTTTTTTGTTTCTAAAAGTATCAGAATCTTTTAAAATGTCCCCATGATATGGAATATTTTTATTCCTAAACTTAAATAAAATTTGAGATTCGCATTAATTTGTGCTTTAAATTCGATAAGAAATAATGCAAACTCGCTATTATCTTTCAATTTCTTTTAATGTGTCAAAAATGTCATTATTTGACAATTTTTTTAAAAACTTATGTAGGTAAATGGTGTTTAGAATGCAATTTTATGGCTATATAGAAAGTTTAAGATAAGACACCTACGAAAAGTTCATTTTTTCGGCGGCACCCTACCAACCCTTAAATGTAAAAAAATTAAGGGTTGTTAGGGGGCCGCTACCCTTTAGCCAGACCTTAATTTTTATGTTAAGGGGTCCTTTAAGGACAATTACATAAATTTTTAAAGTGCCTAAAGAACCTACTCAGGAGAGCTGGTGAACAATTTTGAGTGACTTCTTAAGGCACTTTGAAAATTTGTGCAATTGCCTTCCAAGGACCTTTAAACATAAAAGTCAAGGTCTGGCTGAAGGGAAGCGGCGCCCTACCAAAACTTAAATTTAAAAAAATCGAGGGTTGGTACAGGGTTTACCCTTCAGCAAGACCTGACTTTTAGGCCATTGTTTAGAATCGCGGCACCACCTATTTTTGGCTATAAAAAATCGAAAAATAGAGATATTGACATGTTTTTTTCTACGGCACATTTACAAATCTTTAAAAAGAAAACAAAAAAAAATCGGTGTAAATTTTTATTTTAAAGATTTAAAATTGAAATTTTTTGTAAAATAGGAATACCATTAAAAACAAAATAACATCGTTATTTCATTGGTCATTTCTATAAAATAAGTTAATTTTTAATATAATATTTTAATTTTTAAAAAGGGGTTATACTTACTTTTTAAAATGTACCTGTGGTAATGTATATTTACTTCATTTCTCACCGTTTTTGTTGAGTTAGGCGCCATCTCTACCGGTTAAAAGCAACCACTGAATCAATAAACTCTTTTACAGAATTAAACTACAGGTTTCTGCTGCCTTTAATCCTATTTTTAAAATTTAAATATAGCTAACAAAAACTATTTTTCTATTTTCTGCTAAAAAAATACCTACTTTTTAATCATGTGCTGAATTTAACTGCCAACAACTCCTCCACTAATTTTTACAAGAATATTTGACCTTGAATAAATAACCTTTGTAAAAATCAATGAAAGGCGCTGCCAAAAACAGGGACCGTGTTAATAACCTTTGCGAGATGACGCCAATGCCGCCATTTTGTCGTTTTTGCAAGCACGTGGATTTATAATGTGAATTTAAGAATTTTATCTAATGTACCTATAATGTTACAAATCATTTATGTATGGAATTACCAATTCTAAAACGTTTAAAACCTTTGGATCCAAATTAATTTTAAAATTATTGTTAGGGATCAGGCAGAGCATATTATTTATATATAAATATGCAGATTATTTGTTGTTAGGTGCCTGCAATTACAATATTGGCGGCAAATGGTTATTATTGGACAAACATTTTCTTCTTCAATAAAACACCACAGTTTCTGTTGTTTTTACTCAAATTTATTAAAAAATAGTTCTCACTCACAGCAGCAAGATTGCTACTTATCCTAATTTCATATTTTCCCTTGGTAGAAAATTATTTTTTTGTATTTTTTAATCAGTCTTTTATAGACTTAACAATAATTTTTCAATTTTTTTCTTGTTTTTATATTTTTATATAAAAAAAAGATCTTCGTTTTTTTTTCCCTAAATTTAAGAGGTAGTTGTTTACATAATACTAAAAATTATGTAAATTAAAAAAAAAAGATAGTAGAGAGTGTTTTAGAGAGATTATTTATTAAGTTATATTATAATAGAAATAAAAGTATTATTTCAATTTTTATAAAAGTGGTTTTGAACAGTTTTTATCATTCTATCTTGAACATAAAAAAATGGACCGATGACAAAAATGAAAGTAGTAAAATTAAATGGGTTTAACTTTTACAAAAATATTCTTAATTTATATTAATATGAATCGTTACAAAACAATACAAAAAGAACTATATTATTAAGATCCTGCCTTAAATTACAGAATGAAAATTTTTGGGTTTGTGGAAGATGCGACCTTAGATACTACGAGCACAACATGCGCAATGCACAAACAGTTTCTCACACATTTTCACCTAGTCTATTATACACTGGTTTAATAGGGGGTGTGCCTTTGGCCACCTCGGCCGCCACCACGTCCTCCTCTGCCGCCACCACCTCGACCACCACCGTAACTGCCTCCGGTTGCTCCGTAGCCAGTGTCCATACCGCCACCGTAGCCTCCACCATATCCGCCTCCATAATAGTCATATCCACTGCCGCCTCCATAACCATTATCGTAGCCAGAGTAACCATAGTCATTCCATCCTCCTTGGCCACCCCAGCCACCTCCCCAACCTCCTTGACCTCCTCTACCTCCACGGCCTCCTCTACCTCCAAAACCTCCACGGCCCATCATGTTGTTAGGTTGAGTTGCTGCTTTCTTAACATCAACTTGGTGGTCCTTGATGGTCTGTTTGGGTTTCTTGAGCAGTTCTCTAACAATGGCGTCATTTTCAAAGGTAATGAAACAGAAACCCTTTCTCTGGTTTTTCGTTTTGTCATAGGGCATCTCCACTTGAGTAATGTTCCCGAATTGGGAAAAATATGTTTTAATGTCGTCATCGGTCAAGTCGGGCGTGATGCCGCCGACGAAAATTTTGCCGGGCTTGGCTTTGGCTTTCTTGGCGTCCACTGTTTTGTTATTGATCACGTGTTCTTTTTGAGAAAGAACTTGGTCAACATTTTCAGGGGAGCTGAACAGGACGAAAGCGAAGCCCTTGGACTTACCGGTCTGTGGGTTCATTTTGATGCTGACGCTTTGGATGGTGCCGAACTGGCTGAAGTAATCTTGAAGTTCTTTCTCAGTGGTCTCCAGGGTAAGACCGCCAACAAAAAGCTTTTTGTCTTCATCTTGACCAGGTTTTATCGTTGATCCACCGTTTTGAGTTTCCATGGCGTATTTGCACTATTTTTTTAAATTTAACACTAAAGAACACGCGGACTTCGTAAGCCAAGCTTCCGGCGTCACTGTCAAATGGCCGACCACGAGCGCGAGGGAGATTCACACCGGCTTCGCTAGTTCCCTCTCTCTTTCAAGCTTCTCGATTTGCGCGGGATTTCTGACACGTCGACGCACTTCGCCCTATCTAACCCTAACGTAGGGCAAAAACTCCCGTATTTAGCGTGATATGAAGGGTGTTTGTCCCTTTATGTATATATACAAAGGGCTAAAATAAGTAATTTTACCCTTCGAAGTTTCTAAATCAGAATTTCGTTCAATACTGAAACACGTTTTGCCGGCATTGCATTAAAGAAAACTGTAACGAAGGTTTGAGGAGTGGCTAAAATGATGCGTGCGCTTTGATCACGTTCTTCAACTGTCGATAGAACGAGCGGTAGAAGAAATGCCAGGTCCGGAATATCAATTATTGTAATAAATTATAAATTTAATGGATCATCCAAAACTAGGAATATATTATGTTTTGTTTTACGTATAACGCTATTTACTAAACAGAATATTTAAGGATTAAGTTATTCTTGATTTTCGAAAAGTGAAATACTATAAATAATGCTGAAAATGTTTTATACAAAAGTTTTAGTTAATTACGAGATTTAAAAAAGATTTAAAATAGGAATTTAAATTATTTACTTTTTATTTTATTTATATATTTATTTATTTGATCATCGCAGATTTTCAAATAACTTCATTGAAATTATTTCAGAATATTTTAGGTCCCAGAATATGAGATCTTTTTATGTTTCGTCTGCATTTACTTTACCTCTAAATACACTTAACCCTTATATTCTATTTTAAAAAGAGCTTACACCATAAAGTTGCTGAAAATTAAAAAAGTTCGAGTCATTACAATAACAGCTGACTTGATGGGTAACATTTTGGTACAAAATTTATAGCTTTTATAATCAACTTTTGTATTATTAATTATGGGTAAACGATAACTATGTAGGCACAATTCAAGTCGGTAATTCCATTAATAAAAATAAAGTGCGGTTAAACATAACCAGAAAACAAATAAAAAGCATGTTAGTTTATTCTCAGCAATGCATATTAAAGATTGTTTTTTGTAAAGCTTCCAAGACATACTTATTTCAAATATAATGCTCAAATGTTTAACGCCATTTGTGCGTTCTATCATCTAATAATCACATTAATTCCGAAACCACATTCAAGATAACTTATTTTAAAACCTGATTTTATTTATGAAAAATTGATTTACCTAGTCAACTATATTCTATTATATACAGTGTCACCCATAAAGTCCGCATCACATGGGAAATTTTTTTCCTAATTATTGTGGGTAAATCTTTTTTTGCCAAAAGTTTTTGCTTCGAAAATCATGCCAAATAATATATATAAGGATGATCACGTGACTTTTCTTAGCTGTCAAATTTGACATTTTTTTCAAAAAATCGCAAAATGAAGTATTATCTTTTAAAGTTTTAAAAATGGTATAGGAAAAAGTTGCATATTTTTGAATTTTACACCCGCACACCAATTTTCAGCTGTCTAGTACAATTTTTATTTTTTCCCAACTTTTTGTAGTTTTAAATTATTTTTTCATTTTAAAATTAACTTTAAAATGTAATCCTGATACTTAATAATGCTGGTACAAATAATTTTGTACAAAAATAGAAAAGACCCAAATGAAATAGCGTCAAACTTGATGCAAATGTGGTATAATTTTCAAAAAAAAACTGACAAAACACACTAAATTTCTGTTTATTATTAATTAGTTACATTAAAAAATCGGACAATGTTATAAAATTATTGTTAATTTAAATACTGGTAATTAAAATGCTTTTTCAAAACTCTAAGAGCGATGTTAAAAATATAAACCCTTTTATTAATGATTGATAGTAAGGCAACATAGGATAAGAGTTTTAAAAACAATTGAACAAAAATAATGAAGCAAAATATCTGTCACGTCAAGAAAGTACTTGTCAAGAAATTGTTTATTTGTGTTATTTTATAATATGTCTTTCTTAAAATGTTACCATTTTTTAGAAAACTACAAAAAGTCGGAAAAAATAAAAATTGTATTAGAGAGCTGAAAATTGGTAAGTGGATGTAAAATTTAAAAATATGCAACTTTTCCCTATACCATTGTTTAAAATTTTGAAAGATAATGCTCCATTTTGCGATTTTTTGAAAAAAATGTTAAATTTGACAGCTAAAAAAGTCACGTTATCATCCTTATATACATTACTTGGCACATTTTTTGGAGCAAAAACTTTTGACAAAAAGAAAATTTACCGAAATTAAGTAGGGAAAAATTTTCCCTTTTGATGCGTACTTTATGAGTGACACTGTATAAATTAATTTCATAAAACCCCAATGATACTGGTAATGGTAAAATAGTTTTTTTAAAGGTATCATTTCTAGGTAGTAGATTTCTACAAAATACGTTATAGACTCTTTTAGCTGTGGGCTCGATGCAGTGGCTCATTATTGCCAATAGATTAACCTAAATGGTGAATGCGCTAGATTAGAGAATATTCTTGTACATAAATAATAATTTTTAACTATATTCAAAAGGTCAAATTTTAAAACTCGTTAAGTTGCATTTTACCATCTTTTTTTGGGTATCATTCACTGCGCTCAAAGTGTTGTTTAAAAATAAAAATACTAATTTTTAAACCGCTCGCTATGGGGGAAGTAGATATTGCCATCACACCTTAAGATTTTTGCAGATCTTCACATTTTCACGTGCCTAGATTAGGAAACTATTGTTTTCCCATTTCACTTTGTCTGTCTACCTGTCTGTCTATTGGCGCTATCATTTTTGAACGTAATGCGAGATATTAATTTCAAATTTCTTATAAGGAGTAGAAGAGGAGATGTTGACTATCATTTTTAATTAGATTGCTTCTTGGTTCTAAAAAAGTGTCTCAGCTTACCAAAAAAATTATACTTGTCAGGATCCAGATTTAAAAAAAAAATGTTATAAATACAAACATTATTAATAACTAAAGCCATTTTAAACTAATTTTTATACTACATTATACTACTAAATAGCGTACATAATTTAGAAAAAAAGCTGTATTAAAGTAAAATTATTTACAAAACAAAAAAGACGTATTTATAATAAGTTATAAAAAAAAATGTTAATATGTGGAACGTCGATTTGAATTTCCGTATGTCCTTTAAAACATTTGTTTATAAAAAAAATGTACTTAATACTTTAAATTCTTGCAATTCGAAAAATTTTGAGGAAAATTAAAAAGTTTATGTCGTTAATTGGTCTCTAATTTGTAGATATCATTAACGAAAAAGATAAATTTATCATTAAAATAAAGTATTTACCTATAATTATAGACTTATTGAATATGGGTACCTAATTTGTATAGAGTTGATGGGTTTCAGGTAAATATTTCATTACATGGGCAAGGCAGACAAATTATTTTTAAGAAGTATTGACCCTCAATAATACATTATGGCTAAGGATGGTTTTACCATAATAATTGGAACCGCAGGTAAATATTTACGAAATGTTGTCTTTTTGTCATCCATTCCCTTCGTTTAAAGAAAATATAAAAATGTGACTTATTTAAACTTAACCTTATAATTTTTTCTTAAGAAAGCGAATAGTCTTTCACAATAATAAAGTTAATTTTTTAGGATATAAGTTAAAAATGACTTCTGTCAAAATTTGTAGTGGCATTGCTTAAAATTATGAGGCATGATAGAGATATGTCTTTTAAAATAACCATTTCTAAACACGGTACGTTAGTACTCAGACTTCTCCGCAGATTAGATAAAAAAATACGATAACTTGTCTTAAATTTACAAATTTATCCATTTGATATTTATATTCATGCGTTTTAAATATGGAGGTTTTAAAAATATTTAACCCCCGAAAAAGTTTTGTAACCCACTCCCACCACTCGCTCAAACTGAGATAAAGACAAATAAAAAAGTAATTTAAGTAATAAAATTAAGTTGACTTTAAAACAAAATTAGCTCAAAATTATAAAATATTGTTTTTTTTATATACTAAATTGCCAACAAAAGCGAAATCAAAAGTAGGTACCAAACAAATTATTCGGTGCCAGCAAAGCCATCCTTTTTGCTTGCTTGCTTGGGTTAGGATGGCTTTGCTACACGGCAATTGCAAGAGCTATCCTTTTTATTTTAATTAAGTTTTATAGCAAAAACTATTAGGGAAAAATACACTGAGTGGGGTCCTTTTTTACGAAGATGGTAAAGGATAGAAATACACTCAGTATAAGCTGGTTTCTCCAACTGTTTTCGCCGTTTAGTATAGTTTACAGAGGAAAATAGAAGTGGTTTTGACAAAAAAAAACAGTAAACCACCAGTGCCATGTTTTAAAAAAAGCTGCATAGAACCTAAAAAAAATCGTACAAAGGTTAGCTATTCTCTGTTTTATATTAAAAAAAATCTGGTAAAAATATCCATTTTGTCTTTTATAATAAAATTTGAATTTAATTGTAATTTAATCACAATCATCAATGTTAATAGGACTTTTCTTAAGAATAGAAAAACAAACAAAATGGTTGTTGGCTTATCTTTATTGGTGCATTTTTTGCAGAAAAAAGTCGAAAAAATCCCTCTAAAATTGACAACTTTTTCAAAAATACATAACTTTGACACTTCTATGTTGAAAAGCTTATCTTTGGAAAAATTATTATTTGTAACCTGTTTTTTAAACTGGCTAGGTTTTCCCCTAGCCTGCTTCGATCCCACACTATGAGCGAAAAAGCCCGTGATGCACAATGGTCAAGCCGTTTTTGACTCTTTTCGTCAAATTTATATGGAAATCGAAGATATACAAGTTGTAGAATAAAATATAAAAACATTCACATGGGACAATAACAGTTATTTAAACTTCGATCTTTAAAAAACCACATATCGCACGGCGTCCGTCTTTAGACCGTTAAAACAACATTTTATAGATAATCATTTTCCTGAAGATCAGCTTTCTAACTTTAAAATGGTCATACTTTTAATTTTTTTTTAAGTTGTCAATTTCTGCGGCTTTTCCGACTTTTCTCTGCGAAACATGCACCGATATAGATAAGAAAAAATTTTTTCTTCGATTCGATTCTTTACAAAAGTCTTATTGACAATATCTAAAGTAAATAACAAATAAATTAAAATTTTTCGTTCATAAGGAGAAATGGGTATTTTTGACAGTTTTTTTTAATATAAAAATCAGAGAAAAGCTAACTTTTGTACGGATTTTAAATTTTTAGTTCTTATGCCCTTTTATTAAAAGATGGAACGAGTGATTTGCTATTAAATTTTAATTATCAAAAAAATCTCTAAAAACTGTGCCAATTATATTCTAGGGCACTTCTAGTGCCGACCACAGAAATATTGTAAACCCCTCATTTGCTTCGTACTTACTTTTGATTACGTTTTTGTTTGTTAATTTAGTGTATACAAAAAAATATTACTTTATAATTTTGTGGAGTTTTTTGTTTTAATTTTTGAATCAATTTAGTTTTTTTAATTTGCGTTTTATTTTCTTATTTCTAGTTTTAAATAAAAACTTAAATATTTTTTTGCTGGGGATGTTTATTTTCTTACATGCACTAGAATTTGGCAAAGTTTTGAGATTTTTTTCCTTTTACACACCACCCGTAGCTTGTATATCAATAAGCAATGCCGTTACACTTACACGTATAAGACCGTATTATAAAACAACTAAATCAATTTAAATGTTTTTTTTTGTTTTCTAAGTTAAAGTAAATCTTAGCCAATAGAAAGAATGGTTACAATACCGGTTAATAGTTTCAAGAAATCGTGGATTAACATACTTACAAATATACATACATACACATATAAAATTTTGTATATTTCTTTAAAAGCCAAAATGGGTTCTTTGCAAAAAAAATATTTTGTCAAATCTTTCTTTTGCCCATAAAAGAACCATCTTCCAAATATCATTTCTCAGAAAAAATTAGTTTCGGAGTAATTACGAGTCTGACACTTTAAATTTGTCGTTAGGCCAAAAAGACGGAAGGGTTGCCGAGTTCTAATATTATTTTTTTTTTGGTTTTTTACTTTATTTTATTCAAAGCAAGAAGAAAAAATCAATTAAATATGCAACATTATTGTAAAGGGTAAATACACCGTCAAAATCCATCGCAATTAGCACAAAACATAGGTTAAAACTCTAAAATCTGTTTTTTATTGTGTGAGAAAAACACCTCGTACGTAATCATGGTTACCGGCTTTTTAAACCAATACAATGCATACATATTTTATTGTTGTAACCATAGTTCCTATGTTTTTAAAACAATGCAACACCTTTTCTTAATGTGTTTTTGTCAAACGAAAATAAACATATTATAGTATTTTTCTTTTTAAATAAACAAATAAAAATGACACTAATCCACTGATTTAAAATTAAAAGTGATTCAATATCCGGACTAGTTTTGCTTGGTATATTATTCACTTTTCTTTCATCCGAGATGTATATTGGAACTTAGCCCCGGTTGCCTCTGGGTCGATTGCCACATACATACGTGTCGTATTGATAACGTCCTTTTTTTGAAGTTTGTTAAAAATAGAAACTCTCACCCACGGCTTCTATTATAATGATCGATTTCGATCCAAATAGTAAATAAAACTTAATCTTTTGTCGTCAATTGCTTGAAATGTTTCGTAAATGTTGTTAAAAAATAGTCTCGCTTCCATTTTTAAAAATACATGTCAAATATGAAGGCAAAATATATTTTAAAAACCAGTCGTTTATTGTTCTTTGTTTAGATATATATATATATATATATATATATATATATATATATATATATATATATATATATATATATATATATATATATATATATATATATATATATATATATATATATATATATATATATATATATATATATATAAAAGTAAGAATCTATATAGTTAAAATAAATAATATTTATATTAATATAAATATATTATATATATATATATATATATATATATATATATATATATATATATATATATATATATATATATTTATTTAAGTGAGCAACATATGGGCTTTTATTAATTGTACAATCAAAATACAAATATTGCCCAAAATTGGTGCATGCTCGATAATCATCTGCCTAAATACCAAAACATACATAAGATTTTTTTTAGTACCTAGGTTTATATTTTTATATTAATTTTTTAATAAACATTTAAAATACAAATTTTGTACTTTGAATACCTAAGTCTATTTTGATATACATATTATCAATTCTAATGTTTTACCTAATTTTTGTAAAATTTTAAAGTTGTGTTTAATATCGTTGCAACAAACATGAAGTTTGTGATTCCCTAAAAAATTAAAAATCTATGTTAATGTTACAAATATGCTTGAATTTGAACAAAGTTATGCGAATTTAATTTGATTTTAAATAATTTATAAAAGTGTTTAGGGTAAATATTAAAAAAATAATAATTATTAAGGGAAATTTTAAAAGATAACAAAAATCCTAGACGGTCATGTTTTGGCATTTAGACATAACTTTTGATTCTAAACAACCTTCCTTTATAACATTTTGCTGAATTTTCCGAAATAAAGGTACTTTACTCTTGTACAATTTTTTTAACCTACTCTGTATGCTGTTTAACTTGCAAACCGTTCTAAGTGTACCCAATATAATTATCGAACATGCATCAACTTTCGGCAATATTTGTATTTTGATTGTGCAATTAATAAAAAAAATCCCATATGGTCCACACTTAAACGACCACACTGTAAATATATTATAAGAATTTATTAAATATTTTTCTTAAATTTAACCTTCTGGTTATAAATACTTTTAAAATCTCACTAGTATATTTAAATAGCATGCAAATGCTTTCGAATATCCCTCGTAAAAAGTAATAAATTAAAACACCCGAGACAGCGGGCATTATCATTGACCACCAAGCGACGCCCCGATATGCAATATCGCCAAACCGGACAACTTAATGTCTCCGACGTCTTCCGACGCCCACCGCGACGCCAAGCGTCGCCGTCGGTCAGTTTCACGCCGCGAAAACCGCCAAATAGAAACAGGAAAGCAGGAGATTAAAAGAGCTTGTGTTGTTAAAGGAAAATTCCCGATTCTGCCAAAAATAGATCAATAAGCTTATGTCCTCCCTGTATGGCGTAGAGAGAAGAAAATAAAGAAAACAGGAAAAACTTTTACTATGGGCTTACGAGTAAAAGCAAAGGCGATAAAATTTCGTAACAGCCTGAAACAATTGTATTATCTTTATGGCGACTCACGAAGTCTTGTATCAAGCCTAAGTACTAGGTTACGTTGGTACTGGATTTTTAGATGATCAACCCACTTTTTCCCATTTCCCTCAACAAAGTCCAAATGCAGAAACATGCAGATATTGCATTTTACGACAGCTTTTAGACACTTGGTAGTATGGTAGGTTTCACAATAATTCGTTCATTTCTCGTTTTACTAGCTACTGTTAGTCGTAAAACTCAATATACTTTGGGTACCCGCATGTAGGTCCGGACTTAAAATTTTCTTTATTTATTATTGTACCTACTTTTTGGTATATCATGTAGGTTATAGGCAAATTGCAGGTGTTGAATATAAAGCAGAGTCTTTTCGTCTTAGTTCATCAGTCGTTTGGAGTTTGTCAAGGTATATTCGGGTGTGTTATTGAGCATCCAAAATAGCTAACCTAAACTATTAATATTAGTAAGTAATCAGGACCTGTACCCTTTCAAAAGGTGCGGTGCCTACACAATAGATATTTGTCAGGCAACCTATTTATAGTTCGGTTTTCCACTGAGGGTTGTAATTTAAATTTTATTGCGGTCAAGAAATCAATTAATTATTGTGAAACGCACCATACCACCACGAACGGTATAGAGCAAACTACTTTACCTATGAGCCACCCCTGTATGTCATCCAGTCCAGATTTTTTTTGTATTTGGTGGAGAAAACAGGATACGCTTGATCTGCTTGACCTTTTTAATGATATTGGACATTTAAAGGATAAGGATTTATTTCCATTCAAACAAGAGGGGCTTTATCTTTTATGCGATTTTAAAACACTCTTTGGCTCCTGAGTTAGGTTTATTATAGTGATTTCGGGCTTCGGTGCTAGCCTGTCGATTTTCAAGACTAGGATTTGGAAGAAGCTTCCTGTGAGCTTAAAGTTGCATAATTCCGGCTTTGTAACATGATTTAGAAAACCACGATTTATGATTTGAGGCTTTAAACTTCTTTTTGGTAAAAGGAACATAGGTCTTGATGCCCAATTAAATTGTATCGATAAGTTGTTTACAAATTTTGGAAGAATTTTTGAAGGAAAAGTAGATAGGCTTCCAAGGGAGGTGGTAAAGAAATTTCTCAGATCATCCCAGTGAGCTGAGTTGTAGTGCCAAACGGTAAGTGGCGGCATGCATTTAGTTACCTTAGAATGTGAGACCAAGAGAGGTAGTAATTGATGTGTGGTAGAGTTCAGGGTTGGAAGTTAAAAAAAGATTTGGGGTTTGATTTATATGTGGTAACCCTAAGGCAGTAGGTGGGTTCTATAATAAGCTTTGTGAGCAAATTGCTGATTGCGAAGTTTTCAGCTGCACTGCCCTGAGGGTGAGTTTTTGTAGTACATAGCCAGTCCTTATTATGAACATTAGAGTCTTGGAAACTGAAAAATGATAGTATTATTTCTTATTGAAAGGAGTTCAAAGAAATCTATGTGGGAATTAAAGAATATCGGACCAATCTGATTCGAGGTTAGATACTCTAGCACAAGGCAGATCGTTGCGAATGTAAACACCACATGCTTCGCCTTGGAGACGAAAAATGGGATAAATTCGTAACCTGGGAAAAGGAGGTTGTTGGTTGATGTTAATAAAGTTTATTTTAATTTTGTTTAGAACAAGTACATCTCACATTGGGTAAAACTATCTGTTAAACTAGCGGTTCTTTAAACTACTTATTTAAGCTTGTGAGACATTAGATAAAATGTTTTTCTTTCTTTAAGCTTGAGGCATGACTGAGGTATTATTTTTTTTTGTTTCATGGAGTATAGGTAGATTTATGATTTTACACTGATGGCTTACTGTAATTTTATTTACACATTGGTCCATTTTTATATTAAAAAAATCTGTTCTTTCAGTGGAAACTTGTTTAATTTATGTTCAATGTCAATTAAGTACGTGGAACTATCTTAAACACAAGCAAACATGGTGGTGTATTAGACTTCTCGCACATGCTAAAATAATGAGGGTCATAATAATATACGCCCATCCATACATGCGGTGAAGTGAATATTGATCTATTTTTAGGGTTGGCGCGTGCTGAAAACGCAAATACGGTAACAGAAAAATTTACCGTTTGTAATTCGTGGGATCCTGATAAAAAGCGTCGAAAATTTCGTGTTGCAAATCAATCCGACGCCAACACCTGTTTGTTTGTTCATTTGGAGACATCGCCCTGCATGCACAATATTGATAGAATAAATTTTGTTCGAATTGAATTAATTCTAATAAAAAATAATTAGGTACTCGTTATAATTACATCACGACTTTCCAGAGTTTTAAGGATTAATTGAACAATTTTTCTTTCTTAAATAAAAATATAATATAAAAATTTGTTATATTTATTTACAAAAAAGATTTAACTAGTTAAAAGAGTTAACTAGTTGTCATGAAAATTAAAACTTTTAATAACAATTTTATTGTACTTATATGACAATATTAATTGCACGTGTCGTCAAATAAATCTTTGCTGGAAAAATAAAATTAAAAATGTAGTGCATTTTCCTTTTAGTCTAGTCGCTCGGAGCCATCCCTTAGGACGTGGCGAACCGTCATTAGCTAGTAGTGGTATTATACATTTTTTAACCCGCTGGATCGGTTGACCGAGTTCCCGAAGTCCAACAGTGGTAGGGTCAAAAGTTATTTACAATTTATTGCAAAATTACAGCTTCTTTGGGCAAAAAAGCAAATTCATTGATGTTAAGGTCTTTTCCGGTGTATTTTTACTTACCCGATGAAATGCAACTATTAATAGAATTGCAATTTTTTTCCTATTTTGTTATAAATAATTTTTTGTAAATCTTTATGTTTTTTTTTTAAATAGCTCAAAATAATACTGTATGTATGACTAGTATGTATACTAGTATGACAAGTTAGTGGTTTTTAAAGTATTTTTGCTCGTTGAATCGAATGCATCCAGATTCAAATCCCTAAAATCCACCCCACCAAATAAATGCACTTTATCCTTGTACCATTTTAAGTTTTTTCAATTCTGAACACCGCGTATAAAATATGTTAAATGTTTCTATCCCAATCTTACTCTTAAAAGTAGCAAAATTTTTTATCAAGAGTAGCTTTTTTTGATAAAATCAAAAATAAAAAAGTTTTTTCTCTTCAACACCTTTTCCGTGGACATACTGTATATTTAGAAATCTTTTCAGTTTATATGAACTTTTTATTTTAAAATTAGTCAAACATTTGCCGTACAAAGTTTGTACAAATACAAGGTGGCTCAATACAGTGACAAAACTCGATATCTCCAAAACCCGTTCATAATGGTGAAAAACTGTAAAATGTAATTTTTTTTCTATTCCAGAATTTTACGAAGAATCCACTGCCACTCAAGAAAACTCCCTTGTTTTTAGTTTTTAACCTAAAATATGAAATTTATGACAAAAAATCCATTAAAAAAAAATCACCACCATGTATATTATGCTGTATAATTGTTAAACTGTCATATAAAAACAATGTCAATGTAGATAGTTTCTAAAAATATAATTGTTGGTTTTGATAAAAATGACTTCATTATTATTCTTTTAGCATTGTTTTGCCTTATACGTCAAAACCACAAGTGATATTTAAAATTCATTTGTATAAAAATTATTCCTATATGACATAAAAAACATATTTTTTATTAATTTCTCTCTTTTACATTTATATCATAGTTTTAAGAAGCAATCTAATGGTGCCACTTCTTACAGTGTGGAACAAAAATAATGTTGTACTTACTGGATTTTGAAAATTTTTGATTCACCCTGTAAGTGGCATCACTAGATAGCTAATTAAAAAAAAACATTTAAAATATGAAAGTTATTTTTAGCTTCTATAACTTTTGTATCCCTAGCTTTTCTCTGTCGTGAACGGTTTTGGAGATATCGTGCTTTGTCGGACCATTGGGTCACAATCTTATTATTTTTAAAACATGTTATTGAATTAACTCATAATCGTTGTTAAAGAACTGTATAAAATAACAAAGTGATCCATTTAATTATTATTTTATTAAAGAAACCTGTTACTCATCGCCTTTTTTGGCAGTTCTTGCCAAATTTTTTGTCATTTCTGTATGAAATACCTCTGTATATTGAATATAAAAATTGAATATTATAATATTTTAAAAAAAGTTGCAGGTCGGTCATGGTCTTGCGTAGTCTTGCACTCCTCGGTCTTGGTCTTGGTCTTGGTCTTGCATACCCCGGTCTTGGTCTTGCAAGCGAAAGGGCGGTCTTGGTCTTGGTGTCGGTCTTGGTCTTGCTGCAAGACCAAGACCAAGACCGGTCTCGCTCATCACTACATAAAATTGCACCCAACTTTTTTTTTCAATTTTTTGCAGTGCAAAAGTTTAGGTAAAAAAAGTACACAAATTTTGCGTAATAAATCTTTAAAATAATAAGTCAGTTTTATGGACAATTAGTAAACATTTTATTATTGTACCATTTCACCTATCTGAGAATGTAGCGGTTTTATGCTCATAGAACGGCTTTTTTATTTATTTATTTTTATTATTAGAACAGCTCATAAAGACTAAGACCAGGGAACCTTGAGTGCTGGGTAATGCCAACATAAAAGTTATTAGTAACTAGTACCTCCTTACTATACCCTTCATTATTGCAGAAATACAACCACTCCTGAAGACCACATATTTTATCATCTTATTATAGATTAAAAATAAAAATAAAAATAAACTAAAATAAGGTAGGTACTTAACTGTTTTGAGATTATGTAATCCTGCTGAAAAGTTTCAATGTTTTCATGCCGGGAACGCCTTCCTAAGCGTCTTAGAGCCGTCATCGTGACGTCGCGACGGATGGCGTGACCTTTTAATCGCGCGTGATTGCAGGGTCATGACGACGCCAAATTTTTAGGTTTGTTTGACAACAAACCTATTAGTACTTATTAAAAAAATATTCCAGGTTTTATTAAGAAATAAAAATTGTAAAAAAAATAGAAAAATAATATAATAATATATAAATATATATATTATATATATATATATATATATATATATATATATATATATATATATATATATATATATATATATATATATATATATAAATATATAAACTTATCTAAAATAAAAACAACCAACTTAAAACAAAATTGTTAACCCCTTATTTGTTTCGTACCTACTTTTGATTTCACTTTTGTTCTTTAATTTACGGTATAAATAAATTATAATATTAAACACTTTTAAGGACCAAAATTTTTGTGTACACATTTTTTTAAATAGGGGCTACACCAACAGGTCGGCCATAGAAAAATCTAAATTTTTGGTCAATTACATTTTTTTGGTACAACTATTTGCGCATTTTTAAAGTAAATAAATATTTAAGTAATTTTGTGAACAAAATGTAGAGGTCAACAATCACAAAAGCAATGTGGTTATTTAACACAAAAGTAATTAACAACGTAATTAAACATTATATACTTAAACAAGCAATCACAACCTTATGGTTGTGGCTGCCATTTAGATTTTTCTTGTCCTTCTATTCGGTGATATATTTAAAAGTCCTTTAGCTTAGTGTTATTTTATGGCATTTTTCAAGGTTGACTTCTACTTTTTTTAGATTTTTTACAGTGAGAAAATAAAGTCCGTCCGCCCCTCCTCCCTCTAAATTCTGAACCGTTCGGTATATTGTGATGAAACGATAATATATGAGCAAGGTCAGCATTTTTTGACAAATCAATGACAAGTTTAAATGTCAAGGTGACAGATGGGCTTACTTTCGGATTTTTTTTAATGGAAATGGTGGTCAGGTGAAGGTTTCTTTATGCTCAAAGCGTTCTCCAATTTTAAAAACCTTTGGTTCAGTATTTTTTAAATAAAAATTAATAATAGCGGTTTCTACGTTGACTACCCCTTAGATATTATTATTGACTGTTGCTGCTTTTTAATATCTGCATGTAGTTATTTTTGGCGAAGCTAATTAAAATTACCATGCTGCTCTTCATATGTTAAATGAACGCTATTCACACGCCAAATATGCAGAAAATTTGTATAAAAACTAATTTTAATATTTTAAGTTGGAAGAGTGATCCAACGTCTGGGAAGCAAAAAATTGGGAAAGATGTACAAGTTCAGGTCTTAGCTAAAATGCTTGTTAATCCCCAACAGCCAACGTGGCACGTAGCTGAGGCATGCAATATTTTGCGTACTTCTGTCAAGAGAATTTTAAAAAGCCATAAATTTTACTCATATAAAATGAAAACTTTACATGAATTTAACAAAAGGTGATCACAATAGACGACTTAAATTTTGCAAAATTATGTCAGAAATAATAGCAGAGAATCATAACTATTTACAGAATATCTGTTTCAGTGATATGAAAAGGTTAATAGCCAAAACTGTTTCGGGAAGGACACACACACAGTTCCCCCAAAAAATAAATATTTGGGCGGGTATTTTGGTTAATCACACATTATAGATAGAAAAATCTCTTTGTGTCCCCAGGTTCCTGGATATGTTAGGATATACAATTACTACCCTTATTAATAATGTTGTTGCCCAAAGCGCACATGAGTTTTAAGAGGTTATATTTCAACAAGACGAAGCCCTGTCTGAATATTTTAGGTAAGTCAGAAATGACCTGGATAAAACTTATGAAAATATGTGGATTGGTCGTTGAGGTCCTACAAAATGGCCAGCTCCATCGCCAGACCTCACGCCTCTAATTTTTTTCTCTGGGAATACGTTAAATCTGTTGTTTATAAAACGGCTTCTGGCTTACTAGATGAAATAAGACAACACTTACAGAGTTTCAAAGAATCAAAATGTTTCCCAATTTGAAAATTTACCCACATAATATTTATTTGTTGGAGGTCCATGATGGTCTTGTTGAATAGCTGTTAAAGTAACTACTGTTTTGCAGAACTGTTTGTGCCTTTAGCTTTTATTTAAATTACTTTCCTATTTTTTATAGTTTTTTTAATTCATTGTTATTTTTTACTATTAAATTGTATTTAATTTTGAACTAACAATAATTGATAACTATCCGACAAATTTTTCGTCCTATTAAAGATATGAGAGTTCTCGCCAATAGTAAGATTTTCTGAAACTGGTAATTAAATGCGATATGACAGCGCAATATTTGGTTAAGTGCTTATTTGGTAAAAACGGAAACAAAGATTTTGAAAATTGAAGAATGTTTGGTACAAATTAAAAAATATCAGCAATGAGGTTTATCAGGGGGCCCCTTTTTCCCAAATCAGAAAACTTGGAACAAATAAGGGTATCAAATGCAGTTTTTCATGCACTTATATTTCTTTAAAGTTTTTCTGTACCTTCACGATTTTTTTTCTTTTATCAAAAAAAAATGGCATTTTCCATTAGGACAACTATTTATTTTAAATGAACACCCTGTATAAGTTTCTATATTTTCAAAATTTAATTCTTCCCCTTTATGAAACGTATGGTTTTTAAAAAACAGTATTTATTGACTAAAAATTTGACTGCATGTCCCCAACAATATTATTTAGGAATTAAAATTTGGTTCATATGTTACAAAAAAGGATCCCAAAATTTATTTTCAAGAATAATATTACAATAAGTTAATTATTTTTTAATAAACTACTGTAAATTTTAAAATGCCTCCGCCACTTGACCATTTTTAAATTCGAAAAAATCTTTTAAAACAAATTGACTAAAAAATTCTTAGGAATATTTTTATATGTCGGATTTTAAATTAATTCAAAAAGTGGCTATAAACCTTTCTTTCACATATTCCCCAAAAAAATCTGGAACAGTCAATCTGGAAGACCAGTAAAAGAACCACGTTTCCAAAAGTTGGTTAGTATTTGGGAATGTTAGCTAATGGGGCCCCACTGGGAAAATATAGCGAAATTGCAATAGATTTATCTTCTTCAATTGGATATTTCAGATTAAGTATCAAGAGGTTACATTCATAAAAAGGGTAAATTTTTCTTAATACCACACCAGACGTACTTTTGGCGAATTTAAAACGTATTCTTTAAATTTTGTCGAATTTTCTTTCCCCAAAACCTATTTTTTATTTCCCCATTGAGGTGAAATGTGGCTTCTCTGCATTATTATTATCCATAAAAATTATTTTTTCACCAAATTTAATAAATTATTTGTGGAAAATCATTTTTTTTTCGAACATTTGAATAGGAATTTAGTTCTTTTCATGTTTCTGTATATGTTTAGGAATAGAAACAAATTTGAAATGTTGGTTATCATATCTCCAAATTTGTAACGTTTTATTTAAAACATTTATTTTTGAAAGATCCTTGAAATTTTCCTGAATTGTTAATTGAATAGTTGATTTAAAACACAAATGTCCCTGGTTTCTTTCTGATTGTTTCCAAACATATAAACACTTAAATCTGTTCTTAATAAAATTTTGCTTAATTAAAATAACGTATGTCAAAAATCAACAATGCAAATAAGGCTTTTTAGAAATCAATAACTTTTTTCAGGCGACTTTTCAAAATCTTTTAAAATAATATTGCTTTAAAATCATTTCTTTAGGTTAAAGCTGTTATTTTTTGATAACCATAGCTTTTTACACTTTTTAAGACATTAAATTTTAAAAATATTGAAACATAACAATTTAATAACGAAAGTTCCAACTTGGAAAAGGCCCAGTTTTTGGTAATGAAATTAAATAAATGGTAAAGTCAAATAAATTTGAAATAAAATATTGAAAACCGCATCTTGATATGTTTATTTGTTCAAAGTTTTTAAATTAAAATTGGACGGCCACTCTGTATCATTCCACCACCATTTCTATTAAAAAAATATTTCCAAAGGGCGCCCAGCTGTCACCTTGACATTTAAAGATATCATTGATATGTCAAAAAATGCAAATCTTAATCATATATTATCGTTCCGAATTTTATTACAATATACCTAAAGGTTCCGAATTTAGAGAGGGCGGGTGGACTTTAGTTCCTCACTGTATTATGTATGATAGATTTCTTTGTATTACTAGGTTTGACTAATTTTTTAAACTTTTTAAGTCCAGTTTTTTTGTTCCTAATTTAATAGCAGAAAATACACGAATGCCTCATAAACAGCGCTTTTCTACGATGCGACGGCGACGTCAAGAAAGGTTGGCGCCGACGTCGGCGTCCCGTCGGACATTTTCGCTGCATAAAATTTCGACGCTTTTTAACAAGACCGCAGAAATAACACAAAGTTAATTTTTCTGTAATCCCGTTTATGTTTTGGGCACGCGCCAACCCTAAAAATAGATCAATATTCCTCTATAACGAATGCCCCTTCCAAAATACACACATATGTCGCGTGTAGTTATCTCACGTTACACACTACAATCATAGTAAAGCTGCATATGAAACAAACAGACAAAAAACTTTTTGTAGGTTTTAGAATATATTATTTGAATTTTGTTTTACCGTCATCGTCACTTTAATAAAAATATATTAGTACTTTTCTGCAGAGCTCTAGCACTACCAAGCTGCAAATAAAGGGCTCGCTTACTATTGGGAACTGCAATGTTAGGTAACCATCTACTGCTGATTAAAATGAGAATACAAGAAAAAAATATTTTTTATTTAATTTTATATACAAGGTAGGTTTAAAAAGTCCGTGCGAAAATAAAAACTACTTACTTGTCTTGGGATAAACCTTTTTTATTTTTCTACATACTCTCCTTTTAGGCTTATACACTTTGTCTAACTATGTCCCAGTTTGTTGATCCTTCCAAATAATAGGATTTGTCCAAGTCTGCAAAATATCGATCAGTGTCTGCAATCACTTCCTCGTTTGAATAGAATCTTTGTCCCGCCAGCCATTTCTTCAAATTGGGGAACAAAAAGTAGTCCGAGGGAGCCAAGTCTGGAGAATAGGGGGGATGTAAAACGACTTGAAATCCTACTTCCATTAATTTTGTGACCACAACTGCTGAGGTGTAGGCTGGTGCGTTGTCGTGATGAAAAAGGACTTTCTTGTGGGCCAATCGTGGGCGTTTTTCTTGCAGCTCGGTTTTCAAACGGTCCAATAATGATGAATAATATGCACCTGTAATAGTTTTACCCTTTTCCAGATAGTCGATGAGGATTATCCCCTGCGAATCCCAAAAGACAGTCGCCATAAGCTTTCCGGCCGAAGGATCGGTCTTCGCCTTTTTTGGTGTAGATTCCCCCTTGGTAACCCATTGCTTAGATTGTTGTTTGGTCTCTGGAGTATAGTAATGAATCCATGTTTCATCCACAATGACGAAACGACGCATAAAGTCCTCCGGATTCTTCTGGAACAGCTGCAAACCATCCTTGCAACACTTCACACGATTACGTTGCGAATAGCTTTCTCATGTCTAAATGTTCAGGTAAAATATTATGTACCCGTTCAGTGGAGATGCTCACAGCACTAGCAATCTCGCGTACTTTAACACTTCTGTCATCCTTCACCATATCATGGATTTGATCAATGATTTCTGGAGTCATGACCTCCACAGGCCGTCCAGAACGTTCAACATCACTTGTGCTCATATGGCCAGTCCGAAAATTTTAAAACCACTTGTAAACTGTTCTAATCGAAGGAGCAGAGTCTCTTTAGTCTCCTGAGGCGATTTACCTTTCATAAAGTAATGTTTAATCACCACGCGAAATTATTTTTCGTCTATTTCTTGAAAATCAATCGACTTTCTTGATTCACACGAATGCCAAACACAAAGAAATAGACCAATATGACTGACACTTGGTGTGCGTTCATTCAACAGATGCTACTAACTAAACATGACCTCGTGGTGCCAACTCTCGGACTTTGCACGGAGTTTTCAAACCATCCTCGTAATTTACTTTTTTTATTATTTTAATAACCACTATTAGACCAAGATCCGAATTTGGGACTACTTTTACCCATCTGCTAACCGAATGACAATTATTTTTTATCAAATATGGTATGCAAACAAATGCATTGCGAATTGGTTGCCTAAAAATTATGGTCAAGACTTTGTTTTTTTTAGTTTTAATACTCTCTGTATATTGTTAATTCTTATTTTTTTATTCTACTTGACAGTACTACTATACCACTAATTCTTTTCTTCAATTTCATAAAGCCTTTAAAAATTTTTAAAATTTAAAATTAGAAAAACTACTAATATTTTTATTTATGAAATTAAAAAAAGAAAATTTTAGCGGTATATCAGTTCTGTCAAGTAGAATAAGAGAATAGGAATTGACATTATACAGGCGGATCCAATTTTTTTTTTTTAAATTAATCATAGCCTTGACCCTGATTTTTGAAGCAACCCAGAGGCAATACATGTATTTACATACTACATTTGTTAAAAAATAATTTTCAGTCGGTTGGGATTCTATACTATACAGAGTGACTAAACGAAAACGAGCGATGTTCCTGTTTGAGTACTTTTTATATTTTTGCTAAAAACGTTTGGAAGGTTTCAAGGAAAAAACTTTTTAAGCATATGCAGCAGCCTCTCTCTGCAACCTCTTGGCCAGGGCGAATTTCACCCCTAAAATTTTAATTGGAAGGGGTGTCGAGTTGTACCTTGTTTGAAAGCTCTTTCAATTCTCTACTACCTACATTAAGCCGTTTTGATTCCGTTCATTATTTCAAAGGAAAAACAAGATGTAAAGAGAAGCCAAGTAGCATCTCGTTTTAAAGGTCTTTTATTTCTTCTCACGGGCGTACTTACTTTAGCTCATTTGGTACAGCAGTTTGTGATATACAATTTAAATTTTCAGAGTTAATTTGGGCTCTAGTAAATCAAATAATAATTTTTTTCCAATTTATTAAATTAAAAAAAAAACAAGAATTCCAGGCATTAAGTGAGCTAATGTAAGTATGTCCATTAAGGCCGGCCGCATACATACAACTTTTTAGTCGAGCAACTGTTTAGTCGAGTTGCGTGCTTGTGCGATTTTTATGACGACCAAACAGTTTAGTCGCCGAAGGTGCGCATACAGTCAATTCAGTCGCTATCGATTTATGTACTTGTTTAAATAGCCGCAGGACGACTGTTCAGTTGAGCGTATGCGCACTCCAATACATGGCAATACTCATTGAACCGTCGCGATAGTTGCGCGACTGATTAATCAAAAGGCGATCGATGTGGTTTTATGACTATTTAGTCGAACAACTATCTAGTTGCTAATATGCGCACCTACATACATTTCCATATAATTTTAACGTGCGACTAAACAGTTGCTCGACTAAAAGTTGCATGTATGCGGCCGGCCTAAAGAGAAAATACTTTTAAAACAAGGTGCTACTTGGCTTCTATCCCTTCTTAGATCTTAGGGGTGAAAAGTCCGATCGTTTTTAATAAGAAATCCTTTTAAGCACCAGAAAATTAGTTATTTTGATTTTCTTTGGTAACTCTGTATTTTAAAAACCACTGAATTAAAACGGCTTAATGTAAATACGTACAGGGTGTCAAAATAAGGAAGGTCGCCTGCTGTATTTCGGAAACTATTTATCGCACAGCGTTAGGAAACATATTTTTAGAAAAA
Organism: Listronotus oregonensis; assembly: GCA_019359885.1. NCBI lineage: Eukaryota > Metazoa > Arthropoda > Insecta > Coleoptera > Curculionidae > Listronotus > Listronotus oregonensis. The sequence goes on along the minus strand of JAHBCN010003774.1, from coordinate 22,520 downwards.
GTGGTCAGGAAAAATAGCTGAAAATTATTTTCAAGTTTCTAAAATTGCCGCGAGATGACGCAACCGCAAGGGTTCTCTTTATATAATGTCTTTTTTCTGGATACCGCAGAGCGTATATTTTAGAGGCGACCCTTGAGTTCAGAGTCGCTTCTCAGCTGCCATCCGTTCTGCGTTTGAAGCGCATGAGCTTAATGGCTTTAGCCTTCGTGCTTTAAACGCCACATGGAACGTGACGAAACGCACAGATTATCTATATAAATTTAAAAAAAAAAACGAAACGAATTTACTTTTACCTAACCTTTAAAAACGTTTCTTGGGCTTCGAACACGAAATGAAAGGTAGGTCCTTCAGGGGAAAGGGGGAAGCAGTTATTGCGCGTCGGACGCAAAGTCAAAAAACTTGGCTGAAACGTCTGCTTAAAGAATATAGACGCACAGGTGCTTCGTTGCGTGCACAAAACGGCAGGCTGGAAAGCGGCTCTGGTAGCATTCGAAATAAACTGCTAGCATGTTATATGCTACTTCATTTGGAATCCTCATTTTTTTTAATGTAGACTAGATTCTAATAAGGCAACACCTATTCAAACATTGAATTGGAACAAAGAACTGTGAACTTAAATAAGTCATGTCGTTTTCCAATCTTTTGTTCTTGTTTTTATTTTCAAACCTACTTGACTAAGATTGAAATTAGAATTAATAAATGCCCCAATCACCGCATTTTCATGTTTTCGATTATTCATTCTCTTCTCCAGTGGTTACAATACAAACTTTAAAATAGTTTTCGATATTTTTTTAAAATTTTTCCTTTACTTGTGTCCTAAAACCTACTTACACATCAGGTTTCTACCCCTTCGGAAAGGGCTTTATAATTTTAATGTCAGTCAGTCAGCAATAAAATGGGCGATTGTCAAAATCGAATATCTCAGGTAGCCACTCGACCACTCGACGTAACTTTTTCAATTTTTTCAAAAGTAATAAGAATACTTATGTGAATTTACATACTAAATCTAATAAGTCATGTCGTTTTCCAATCTTTTGTTCTTGTTTTTATTTTCAAACCTACTTGACTAAGATTGAAATTAGAATTAATAAATGCCCCAATCACCGCATTTTCATGTTTTCGATTATTCATTCTCTTCTCCAGTGGTTACAATACAAACTTTAAAATAGTTTTCGATTTTTTTTTTACACTATAGTAATTATTCTTTTATTCTGTCCCGAAGTCTGATTTGATTAATTGTTAATATTATTTTATTTAAAAAGCAGGTTACTTTAAAATAAATTGAAAACAAATGCATATATCAAAAAGCGATTTTTGCCAAGGTGTAGGTATTTTTATCCCTTCTAGACCTATCATCATCATATTTGACTTTCTCAAGAAAATCTTAAAAAAGCGAGATTTCCTTAAGTAACGCCCTCTAGTTGGTAAAGTACAAACTAGCCGACACCAAAAAGGGTGACATTTAAAAGAGCTTTAAATTTTCTTTTCAACGAGTACCCACTTGAACCATTTTTCATAAAAGATGTGAGAGAGCTATTTGAAAGTTGCATTATTCATCATCTTCTCCCACCCTTATTATTGGAAATACAAGAAGTCCTTTACCAAATTGATGCAGAATTGGTTAGAGTTTTTGCTGATGTTATCAAAATTGTTCCCAATGCTGGCTAATTTTGGAGAAAAAATCGTTTTTTTAATTTACCGTTGCGGTTGCGGTTGTGCCATCTCGGGGTAATTTTAAAAACTTGAAAATAATTTCCAGCTGTTCCTCTTGACCGCTTTTACTAAAAATAATTTTTCTTTACGCTGTGCGATAAATAGTTTCCGAGATTATAGCCGGAGTCCTTTCTTATTTGAACACCCGGTACACGAAGAGAATTAAAAGAGGTTTTAAACAAGATACAGGGTAAAATTTTATTTTATTCTTTTTGCAAAAAATAATATCCACAGTTTCTTTTAAATTAGTGTTTGCTTGTCTTTTTTCTTTAAAGCATTATGTTGCATTAGATTATATTTTTATTTAATATACTAGACAAGAGAGCAAACGGGCCAAAAATTTCATTTTTCGAGGAAAAGTCATTTTTTATAAAAAGTTTTGGTTGCCGAAAGAATACGATTATCGATGGAAGAAATTAAAAATGGTGTGTCCAGAGTGTCCCAAAAGTTAAAAATTCAATTTTTTTACAAGAATAAAGTACCCTTATTTTAAAATGCTACTTAAGAAAATTGTTTGAAATTATCATACCTATTCAGGATATTGGTTTTCATTAGGTTTGGATAGTAATCATTTTTTCGGTTTAAATTTGCATTTCACTGAAGTTTCGTAAGTATAGGTACGTTTGATTTTGTATACCTTTAAATATCACCTTTGAAAAGGTACTTCACAAATAAATTCACTGACACTGGCAACCAAACTAGACCTCAGTATCAACTTTTGGATATTTTACAAATGTTTTACAAATTTTAACAACGGAGCAAAGAATACATTTAATCCAATGTTATGGTAACGGAGATTTTTTATACCGAAACGTGATAAAAAAATTTCATGAAAGGTTCCTGAATGTACCCGTAACCAAATGGGCGGTCTGCAAGCTAGTAAAAAAAATCGAGAAATGGGATCTGAATTGAGCTTAAAAAAGTGAAAAAATGTTGTATTTATTTGTTAATAATTGTACATAACGTTTCGGTTAGTGATGTATCTGATGTTTATATTAGTAAACAAAGGTAAAAATTTATAAAATAAAGTTTCCCCCCAATTTTTATTCAGCCTTCCCCAAAGGAACAAGCTGGCTACGTCCCTGGGATAGGTCAGAGAAAGGAAAGAAAACCTAATTTTCGCTTCCAAGACACTAGTTTTGGAGACTTTCGTTAAGCCATTTGTTAATTGTATAAGTACAAAGCCAATAAAGCTAGTATGATTCTTCGATTAAGAAAAAATCCAGGACCATGAATTTTGTTTGTATCTAAATATTTATTTATCCCCTTTGGTTTCTCTACTTTGCTCAGCGCCGCGGCGTCGTCGCTAGACGCTGTCGTAGCACGAAATTTCGACGTTTTCAACCAGGATAGCATAACGCACACATGCTGTAAATTTTTCTGTAATCACTTTATTTCAGCACGCGCCAACCCTAAAAATAGATCAATGCCCCCTGTAACTAATGCCTTTTGCTTGCTTTGACACCAACACATGTGGTATAAAACAGTGTGTTTACGCGTGCCGTCCCCTATTACTTTAACGCCATGCTCCATATGCATATTTCGTCGCTTTGTACATATACAACTTCATAGCAAAGTTTTATCAAAACCACATGTGGTGTCAATTTTGGTTTAGAAAATCAATAGTCTAAAAAAGATTAAAAAAAAATTAAAGTACTATACTAAATAAGTCTAGAACTATATAACCTAACCTTTGATTTTACTTCTGGTTAGTTTTATCCCACCAAAAACACTTATGTGAACTAGGCCTAAGTTCCTTTCAAGAATCTCAAACTCTTAAAGTACTGAGATCTAAAATTAGAGGAATCGTTAGTTCTGTCCACTGTTTTGTTTCACTCTTTCTTAACCTGGCAACTTTTTTATTGATCTGTCTGTAGTGATGAATATTTTTTATCAACACAGACATTTTTTTATTAATACAGGCAGATCAGTAAACTCTTGCCAAGTCAAAAAAGAGTGTAACAAGATTGTGGAGAGAACTTTGTCCAGTTTTAGATCTCAGTACTTTAGGTACAGGGTGTCCGGGTATAAATGTAACACCCCATTAACTTTTTTATTTGGCGTTTAGAAAAAACAAGTTTAGTATAAAAGTTTAGTGGTTCAAAATATATATTTTTAAATTTCTTTCACACATACAGGGTGTTTCAGAAAGTCTGGACCTAGTCCTACTATCGTAGTTTAAATGAGTCCCCTATTTTTTTATTTGAGATTTGCATTCTCCTTGAAATTCTAAACATAATTTATGTAGCAGACCCTATGTCTGATTTTAGTGGTTACATCACAAAATGCAAAAAACTATAAGTCTTATTATTATCAATATCATTCTATATCCCCATGTTTGACTAATCCGTCGAATGACTTTCTTTCACACTGACATTATTTTTAATTATTTGGTAAAATATTATTTACGTATGGGTTATTCTGAACAAGAAAGGAAAAACATTTATAAATTTTATGTTAAGAATATTTTTAATCAAAAATGGGCTCAAAGAAGATATAGACGTGTGTATGGCTGCGAAAAAGTAACTAAATTAGTTAATAACTAAATTTGGACTAAATGTATTTATTTGACAGATAGGTCAAATTTCATGGCTAATTGATGAAATCAACAAACGTAGCGATATCGCGTAATAATGATAAAGCTAATGATTTTTTGCATTTGTGATATAACTATTAAAATCAGACATAGGGTTTACTACATTAAAAATTTTAGAATTTCAAGGGGAATGCAAATCTAAAATAAAAAAATAGAAGACTCATTTGAAATAAGATAGCGTGCGTCCAGACTTTTTAAAGCACCCTGTACAAGTATAACGAAGTTTTTTAAAAAAATATATATTTGAAACATAAAAAAATAGAAGACTCATTTGAAATAAGATAGAGTGGGTCCAGACTTTTTAAAGCACCCTGTACAAGTATAAGGAAGTTTTTTAAAAAAATATATATTTGAAACATAAAAAAATAGAAGACTCATTTGAAATAAGATAAGATGGGTCCAGATTTTTAAAGCACCTGTACAAGCATAAGGAAGTTTTTTAAAAAAATATATATTTGAAACATAAAAAAATAGAAGACTCATTTGAAATAAGATTGAGTGCGTCCAGACTTTTTAAAGCACCCTGTACAAGTATAAGGAAGTTTTTAAAAAATATATATTTTGAAACATTAAACTTTTATACATAACTCATTTTTCACAAACTTCAAATAAAAAAGTTAATGGGAGGTTACATTTATAAACGGACACCCTCTACGTACCTAAGTGTTTTTAGTGGAAACTCTACTCTTTTCTCTAAGTCCAATGAATAAAACAAAATAGCAAAATAGGGGAATCTCAGTTTTTCAGTATACCCTGCTATGTAGGTGGAACCTAACCTTTAGACTGTATATCGTGTATATAAAGTATAAAAATTGCTCATTGACATTGACAATTATGACCTCAAAAACTTAGCTTCAATCAGATTGCAAACTTTTAAAATACCCTCTAAATATACGATATTACCGCCCTTGTTTCACAGCGTTCCAAGTTAAAATGTGCGTTTTTTTTAATTTTTTTTTTCTTGTGTCCTAAAACCTACTTACACATAAGGTTTCTACCCCTTCGAAAAGTGCTTTATAATTTTAATGTCAGTCAGTCAGTAATAAAATGGGCGATTGTCAAAATCGAATATCTCAGGTCGCCACTCGACCAGTCGACGTAACTTTTTCAATTTTTTCAAAAGTAATAAGAATACTTATGTAAATTTACATACTAAATCTAATACCTTTATGTGAAACGAAAACGAAGTTATGATAGGGAAGAAAACAAGCTGAAATGTTTCGTGTAATATACACACTTCATGCGTCTGGCCGAAAATTGTCCTAGAGAACAGGAATCAGTCAATTTTGGGTTCTCATAGTTTATCTTTAATGGTTTTGGTTGCTGTATGCTAAACTTTAAAATGCTTGAAAAATCATATTTTAATAATCTATTTCAAGCTTAAAATTAGTTAAAATTTTTACAACATAGGACTGACTACCTCCAATAAAAATTTACTAACGCTAATAGTAATTTTTACTACCATAGGAACTGGTTAGTTAATATTCAGTTCAAGTTTGTATAAAATCTTTATTGTCCTTATTTGTTTAAAAAATTACCTACGCACTCAGGTGAATATCCTTTAAGAATAATTGCAAATATGTAACAAGAATTAACATAAGTTGATATGGTAGCAGGTTTATAATATTTTTTAATAAAATATGTTTTAATTACTCTACATACTATACTGGTTTAAAATGTTTGTTCTCTAATTTTTGATGTATTTGTATTTATAAATAACATTACGTTAAATTTTACTTTAACCTCATAAAACAAGATGTTATTAAAAACTATTCTTCCCATTGCAAATAAAACTTTATACACTAATAAAAGTAATATCGTTTCTAATTTTTTTTTAACACCAAAAAAACTTAATACATTATTTTGCTTTTTCAATACTTTTTCATAATGAAGAAAGTAAAAAATATTTAAAACATTTTTTACTTTTTCACAACAACATAATTAAGGTCAGTGTTATGAAGTATCTTAAATATATATATATATATATATATATATATATATATATATATATATATATATATATATATATATATATATATATATATATATATATATATATATATATATATATAAATATTATAAAAAAATATTAAATTATTGTTATTATAATAGCATGGCGTATTTTATTTTAATACTACAGCCCCAGAACAAGAACTTGTATTATATTATTCTTCCTCTCCTTACGATTGCCCTGTCCCATTCTTATACTCTATCTTTTATCAAGCTGATATAATAAATAATTTTCCTTTAGTTTTAATCCCTTAACTCCTTACAGAGTGAAGAAATATTTTTACCCGTATGTCGACTCATCTTCCTATCTTGTGCAGGCAAAGTAAAATAACTGATGTAAACTTATGTAAGTTAAAGGCACTCTAAACACCTTTTGACTGCTCGAGAACAACGAATATGTATGGTTCTTTATGGTATTCGGAGAAAAATCCGTAGCCAATAAATAGACGAAACATATTTGAACAAAATACTTTATTCAATAGAAGAAATTGGTTAATGTCAGGGTTGTAAAATCCAATATATATATATATATATATATATATATATATATATATATATATATATATATATATATATATATATATATATATATATATATATATATATATATATATATATATATATATATATATATATATATTATATATATTACAAGGTGGTCTCTATTCCTAGAACGAAAAACAACCTATTTATTTTACCTAATATGCCCTATATATTTACAGATTTTTGGACTTGATAAAAAAATCCGAGTATATCTAAGAAAACATACTTTTCGCCTTATAAGAAATTGAAAATTGGCATTTTAGCTACCCTAATAAATTGTTAACTTAAAAGAACACAAACACTCAAAAAACACATAGTAAAAGTAGAAGTTACAGCATTGCTATTATTTTTGGATTATACAGTGAAGTCCACAACATGAGATTTTTTTATTTATAATTTCTGTTTGAAATTTGAATTTGGCATGAATTTCTGCTTCGATCAAGATAAAAATTATCCAAAAAAAAGTAACGGTAAATATTTAAACTCCAAAAGTGGTGTTGTTTTTGAAAATATCAAAAGAAATTATGGGAAAAAGTTTTTCTGAATACAATGTTTAGGTTTTGTGCAAAATTTCAGATGTATAAGATAATTTTGATTTTCTGCCATTTTTTGTAAACTGCACCACTATCGCAAAATAAAACTTAACGCAAACCTCCATAAAATTTCTTAGTTATTCCAGACCCATTTTGTTTAATGTAGCGCCATATTAAATGTCGCGCGGAAACAGCCACAGTTTTGAAATATTTTTGGGAAAAAAAAATTAACAGAAAATGCGAATCACGTGACTACTATCTTTTGGTTAATTTTCATCGTGATTAAAGCAGAAATTAATGTCGAAGTTAAATTTTGAATAAAATTATGAATAAAAAAACCCATATGATGCGGACTTTACTGGTCACACTGTATATACATGATAAAGTTGTGAAAAGAACCAAGCCGAGTTTTTGGATAGAAACTAAGTCCATATTTTGCGTGTTTTTGGTGGGTTGGTTGGTTAGTTAAGTGGGGTTGATCGAGTGCCCATGTTTGCATTGCTGTCTACTGGCTTATTGTGCTCTTCCTTTTCTGTTATAGAAGTCTCTTTATCAGGTCTAATAGATTCCTACCAAGATTTTTATGCGGAAGCGAAGTTCAGCTTTGTATGTTTCCTAACTTATCCGGTCAAAGAAAACAAATTTTGGTAAAGACCTTGAGTTCACTATAAGAAATAAAGTGTCAAAAGTCCCCATCGATCCCATGTGTGCTACAAAAGTTATTTGGGGTCAAAGGTCAAAATTTCAGGTTTTTTGGATTTTTCTCAAAAATTTTTATTAAAAAAGTACTATAGTCAAAAGTTGTAGATCTTAAGATTATCTACAGAAATGGTCTCTATGATTTTTTCAGGAATCACCATTCCTGAGATGTCGCGATTCTAAGAGTCACATATATCATAGTCAGGCACTTAAGACCTATTTGCCTCTTTTATGTGTAAACTATACTATTCTGAAAATATACACTCAAATCATAGCCATTCCCTTATTGAATCCCACAGAATTGTAAAAATACGATTGAACTTAAAGTTTGGTAGTAGAATTATTATTACAGAGAATCCTGGCAAATTAACATTTATTTGTTTCACCTGGCCTGCTAAAAAAGACTTGGATGAAAAAGAAAAACGGATAGAAATCCTGAAAGCAGCGGCAGCAATTTTTTGAAAAGATATTCACTCTTGTATGTTTGAAGATACTATGGATCCCCCCTGCCCCCGGGTAAAATGTTCGAGAATGTAAATAACGATATTCCCGAATCATTGTCGTATTTTTTGGAACAAGTCATTCTTAAAAACAAGGGGCATAATTTGGATCATTTAAAGGTAGTTTGTATGAATATTAGTCATAGCATAATGACTGCTGCTTAGCCTAGAACCTTTCAATCTAAACTACAACTGGGTCTTTCAGTTTTTTCATCGGCGGTTTAATTCAAAACGTCGCATAAAAATTTTCTCGTCTTTTGGTTTATGCGCATCTTACAGTGAAACAACGAACTATGAAGCAGCAGCAGTTTTCAGTCGTCCACCTCATATTTTATCACCAGAAACAGGCACATTTGTTCATTATCTTGCGGACAATGCTGATGTCAATGTAAATACTTTGGACGTTATCTAATAATACGCTTTATATAATGGGTATCATTCAAATCGTTACTCCCAAAGATTTAGCATTGTAAGAAGAGCCAATGCCACGGGTAACTAAATTTCTTTCAGCAAAAGATTTCGCAGCAAAGTCCCATGTACCTAAACAGGTCTATCAAAACACTGGTGTAGTAGGATATAGCAAAATAAATATGCGAAATTTTGATTATGAGAGCGAAGCAAAAGTATATTATCTAAAAAAAAGTTGATGTGATATGGTTCGAGGCAAACGCAAAAATTTCTCTTTACCCGGTTGGAATGGTTATATTGAACGCGCGCCGAGTACACTACCTCACAGGTGGCGTGGAAATGTGTACAGGGTCTTTGATTATATTTACGTCGCCTCGGGAGCCTTTATTTTTAAAGATCGAAAAATGTTTTATATAAAATTGTATGATTTTTTCCATATTATCTTTTCAAAGTATCGTGAAAAAATATCTCGATAAGAAAATGGAAAAATATAGGCAACTTCATCTTTTTAAATGGAACACCCTGTATATTATGCGCTGAAAACGAAAGATCTTTTTTTCTGATTTCAAATATATATACATTGATGATATTTGGGTGAACCGTTTTGAGATATTTAAGCTTAAATTATAAATAAATTGCAAAAAAATTTCATATTGCTATCAAGAAAGCCATGGAAACAATCGAATTGCTATGATTTATGTTTGATAAATATGACGTCTCCATATTGTATAAAGTTGAAGTTTATCATTTTAACTATTAAGAATTATTTATATTGTTTTTTTATCGATGGGCTATTCAGAAGAACAAAAAAATCGCTATTTGTGCCCTCTTGTTTAAATTGATCCAAAATCAAGGAGGATATGTAGAAAATAACTAAATTATAAATTTATACAACATAACAATTTTATTGTTTTCGTGGCTTTCTTGATATCCGTATGATTTTTTTCAATTTATTTATTATTTAAGTAAAAAAATCTCAAAAACGGTTCACCCAAATATCATCAATGTATATATATTTGAAATCAGCAAAAATAGATCTTTCGTTCTACTCATAATATACAGGGTGTTCCATTTAAAAAGTTGAAGTTGGCTAAATTTTTCCATTTTTTTAATGCGATATATTTTTACTGATACTTTCAAAATAAATGGAAAAATACAATTTTTATATAAAACATTTTTTTCTATCTTCAAAATAAAGGCTCCAGAAGCGACGTAAATATAATCAAAGACCCTGTACATATCATATAGAAAGTGACTCTTAAAATCGCGATATCTCAGGAATGGTAAGTTTTAAAGAAAAAATACTAGGGACCATTTTTGTAGATAATTTTAAGATCTACTACTTTGGTCAAATGTAATTTTTTTGATAAAACTTACCATTTTCGAGAAAAATCAAAAAAAAGAAATTTTGACCTTTGACCCCAAATAACTTTTGTAGAACCCATGGGATCGATGGGGACTTTTAACACTTTATTTCTAATGGTAAACTCAAGGTCGCCACCAAAATTTGGCTCTCCGGCGTTTTTTGTTATTTGACCACTATTTTAATGGCTAATTTGACCGGATAAAACAGTATGTGTATTTTGTACGTCAGTGCATTGCAGTCGTATATTACATGTGAGAATGTTTCCTCCTTTTTCCCGCAAAGCCCCCATGTTGCAGGGCCTTTTTTGATGGAATAAAAACAAATACAATAAACCAAATGTTTTTATTAAAAAACGAAAAAGTAAGCAAAACTTTGTAGAGCTAGCTACCTTCTACAACAAACCTTTTTATTATCACTTTTATTTACGGCTAGGAAAACCCATGTGCTACATAAAAAATGTTTAGGAAAGACCAAAAACATTGTAGTCCTAGACGAGTTTGGTCAATTTGTTACCTAACTAATAAGTGAAGAACACTGATAAATAAAACTACTATGTTTTTTTACCACTAAAATTTTAGTGGTAAAAAAACATAGTAGTTTTATTTATCAGTGTTCTTCATGATGATTAATTACCACATAGTAACGGCTAATAGCATCAATTTTTTAACTAATAAGTTATTATATAACTTACCAAGGGTTTACTTTTTTCAATGTTTCCCAAACCACATATATAAGTTAAATTATCAGCTCCACTAAAAAAGTCGCTTTTAGGACAATCAGTTTTCATTGTTTAAATATGTAATGTTTTTCTTGATCGGTAAAATTTCTGCGTAAGTAAGCTGGTAATGTTTAATTTTAAAACGTAAAACTAATATTTTTCTTATTGGAAAAAAAACTTTTTAAAGAAAAAAGTTTGAATATGTGGAATTAAACTTTTTAATGATTATTATACAAGTTCTTTTTGAACTTAATGAGTTTTGACTTATATTTAGCTGCAAATAGTCATACCTAGTAAAATTATGAAAAAAACCAAATACATTTTTTTAATACTATAAATGGGGCCCTTAACTCATTTATCAAAAATTATCATTATTAAAAAGATTAATTCATACATTTATAAATACGAGGGAAGTTTATTAATATGTTGTCCCTACCATAAGGACCGCTAAACTAAGTGGCTTAAAATAAGCTTATATTTAATATATTATTTCATTTCATGTCTGGCAGCCAAACCTAATCGGAAATGATGTAAGAAAAAAAATAACTCAAAACTGTCTTATCGGTCAAATGCTTTGGTAGCCATGATTACTGATCTTTTGGAGCAACAAAATAAGTTATTGTTTATTTGTTATTGCTTATGTCATTTTTATTATATGTAGTTTGACTGTAATATAAAACAATACTAAAATCCCTTATGTAAAATAGGGTTATATTTTCGATCTAAAAATCTCTTCCTCTTAAAGTACTCATTTGATAGTTATGGAAGGGGCAAGAATTTTTTTTTATTTATCTTGGGACAGTCCACGAAGGCTGATGCCTAAGTACTAACGTACCGTGGGTGTCTTCAGTGTGGTGAGAGGGAGTTTGTTCACACGGGACTTAAATTTTTGGAGATTGGGAGGAGAAGGAAAAACCTCTGCGGGCAGCAGGTTCCATAGTCTTGACACTCTAGGAATAAAGGAACGTAGAAAGCGGGAAGTTCGGGGCCTCTCTAACTGAACTGTAAAAGGATGCATAAGGAATCCAATCTTTTTTGAAGCTGCCGAAGCTATGGATGAAATGTGTTTGTGCCAGTTGAGGTTATTCTCAAAAGTAACGCCGACTAGATTAAACGACTCTTTGTTCTGCAGAACTTGGCCGCTCATATGTAAGGGATGAGCATTCGCAGACTTTTTTCGCGACAGCGAACATGACTGTGTTTTTGAGGCATTAAACTGAACACGATTTTTGGCGCCCCAATCCAAGATAAGTTTGAGGTCTTGTGAAAGAGATATCTGCATTGACCTGCGCTTGTTTTCAAAATCAGAATTACACGGTGGCTTAAGAAATTGAATACTAGAGTGGAGGTACTATCGTCAGCAAAACTATGAATGGGATTGATTGTGGAAGAGAGAAGATCGTTAATGTGTAGAAGAAACAGCGTGGGTGCCAGCACTGAGCCCTGGGGCACCCCAGCATTAATTTGGTAGAAGCTGGAGGAATGACCATCTACACTAACTGATATACGTCGATTAGAAAGGAAACTGGAAAGCCAAGAGCAAAGCTTAGGTGGAAGACCGTAAGAAGGAAGTTTGTTAAGAAGCCCATCATGCCAGACCTGATCAAAAGCTTTGGATATGTCAAGAGCAACGATCTGGGATTCACCAAGAAACTCAAGGGACTTGTTCCAGTTGTGTGAGACAAAGGAAAGAAGATCAGCTGTGGATCTACTGTGACGGAATCCATATTGTCTATCATGTAAGATCTTATGTTTTTCCAGATACTTTAAGATTTGGGAATTAATGAATTTTTCCATTACTTTGCAAACAACTGAAAGAAGAGATATAGGTCTATAGTTAGAAGGAGACTTTGGATCCTTTGGGGACAGGTTGCACACGTGCAGCTTTCCAATCTCCGGGAAAATGCCCGTGTCGTAAGAGATTCGAAAGAGGCAGTTAAGAGAGCTCGGAGACATTTTTAAGACGATTGCTGGTATGCCATCAGCCCAGACGATTTTTAGTATTAAGAGAAGAAAGAATACGCTTGATCTGTTTGACTTTAAAAATTATATCGGACATTTTATGAGAAACAGGGACAACTGTTGGAAGAGGAAGATTAATAGGAGGATCAAGCGTAGAATTGGCAGCAAATTGTTTGGCAAATAGTTCGGCCTTTCCTTTGGAGGTAGAGACAATTCCATCTTCAGAGATTAGGGGTGGAAAAGAATTTGTGCAAAAGTTCTGACTAAAATTTTTGGAACTTTATCTTTTATTCGATTGTTAAAACGGTCTTTTGCTTCTGAGATAGTCTGATTATACTGATTTCTTGCTTCGATGCTAGCCTGTCGATTTTCGGGACTCGGGTTTTGAAGAAACTTTTTGTGGGCTTGAAGTTTTAAAAGTCTGGCTTTGTCACAGGATTTAGAAAACCACGGTTTGTTATTTGAAGTTATGGGGTTCTTTTTAGTGTGGGGAATATAGGTCTCAATGCCTAGTTGAATTATTTCGGTAATTTGTTTACATATTTCTGAAGGATCGTGAGTAGAAAAGCAGGTAGGATTCCAAGGGTAGCTGGCAAAGAAATCTCTTAGACCATCCCAGTCGGCCGAATTGTAGTGCCAGACGGTTCGTGGCGGCATGCTTTCAGTTGCCTCAAAATGAGTGGAGTATGATACGGTGACCAAACCATGGTCAGAGCGACCAAGGGGAGTAGTTACTGATGATTGATAGAGTTCGGGGTGGAAGTAAGAAAGAGATCTAGGGGGTTAGAATTATGGGTGGGAACCCTAGGAAAGTAGGTAGGTTCCATAATTAGGTTGGTGAGCGAGTTGCTGATTGCGAAATTTTCTGCTGCTCTGCCTTGTGTATCAGTTTTTGTGGAGCCTAGCCAATCCTTATTATGAACATTAAAATCTCCGAGGACGATTACTTCGGCCAATGGAAACTGGGAAATAATATTGTCGATCTTTATTGAAAGGAAATCAAAGAACTCGTTGTAGGAATTGTCAGACGGGGACCGGTATATACAGCAGATGAATTTGGTAGACGATCTGAAAGTAAGTTTAAGCGAAAGAATATCAGGCCTACCCGATTCAAGGCTAGAAACCCTAACACAAGCGAGGTCGTTGCGAACGTAAGCACAAACGCCGCCATGGGGTCGAAAAGAATGGGCTACTTCCGACTGCAACAAAAACCAACTAGTGTCTACGCTAGTTTGGGTCACAACAACATAAAAAGTCAGGTTGATGACAACATCTCGGACGTGTGAACAGACGAGATGATTCCCCAATACTCATTTAACAAAAACTACGAGGTAAAAATTCCAGATCGAAGTGAATGGCCACAACCTAATCCCCCAGCGCATTTGGAGACATCATCAGATGGATCCAAAAACGAGCAGGGAACTGAAGCGAGCGTGTACAGTAAAAGGAGGAATTTACAATTCTCCATTCCACTAGGAACATACAGTTCTGTATTTCAAAGAGGAAATATATGCATCCATTCCACTAGGAACATACAGTTCTGTATTTCAAAGAGAAATATATGCATCCATTCCACTAGGAACATACAGTTCTGTATTTCAATCGGAAATATATGCTTTACCACACTGTGCAAAAGAAAATAACAGGAGGGCTTAAAAAACAAGCGGATCTGCATAATAACAGACAACCAGGTGTCACTAGGGGCACTAGTAAACCCCAAGGTAAAGTCCAAGCTGACATGTGAATGCCAAAAAGAACTGGAAGTCCTGAAAGACCGCAAGGGTAACTCCCCTGTGGGTACCAGGACATTAGGGAATAGAAGGCAACGAAAAAAGCGGATTAGCTAGGGAGATAGGGATCATCCACACCTTCCTTTGAACCAGAACCTGCCCTTGGAGTGACCAAAACCACAACACGAGGGCAAACTAGGGAATGGATCCGAAACAAACACGAGGAATACTGGTCCAGCAGTAGTAGAATAAGACGTGGAAAAGGCTTCATAAAGGGCCCATCCAAAAGAACGAAGAAAAAACTACTCGGGTAAAGTAGGAAAAGACTTCGCAACAAGGCACGATAACCTAAGAGGACACACCTACACAAGATAGGCTCATACAATGGGAACCCAAGTTGCAGAATGTGCGATGAGAGGAAAGAAATAGCCTACCACATCCTGTGCGAGTATGAAGCGTTGAATCACAAAAGACGGGTATTATTTGGGCAACCGAAAATGAGCCCACAGGAATATATCAATCAACCAGTCTCGGGGTTATACAGACTTGTAGAAGGAACAAGACTAGAAGGAGGATTGGTATAAAAGAAAATGGGAGATTAGGCACAAAAGCCTAGAAGGCTGCACTGCCTCCGGTAGTAAATTAAGACGGTTTCCAAGAGAAACTCAGCCTTCTGGTCCCTAGGATACATAACTGAGTACCTACCTTTTATATATGTTAAAATTTGAATTCAATTAACTCAATAAAATTGTTCACAGAACTTGGTCTAATTTTAGATTTCAGTACTTTAAGAGATCAAGATTTTCGGGAGGCCCTTATTTTACATAATATATGAACGTACCATTTACCCTCTTTTTAAAACCCCTATAGATCCAAAATAAATCAGTCAAAAAGTTAGTTAGGGTATGTTGAGGGCAATATTTAATCAATCACACTCGTATCTATGTAATATATCTATCTTAACTAAAGATATAACTCGGGGATTCTAATGATTTAAAAATATCAAAATTAGGGATAATTGTAATAGTAGTAATATACGCAGTTTTAAAATATTAATGGATTATTTTTGGAGACTAAAGTAGTTCTATAAAAAAAATACTGACGTTAGTGATTTATTAGTAAAATTTATAATAATTAATAATACGTTATTTATGAAATCAAAGAATAAGAAATAAAAGAAATTTGTAATAAAAGATATTACTCAAAAAAACTAAGGAAATAAGTTAACTACGGCATATTATTCATCAAGTATACATGTAATGAGGACTATTAATGTGACATTTTTTTAAATAAAAGATGTTACTAAAAGGCCTAAAAAATAATAATTGAATCATAATATATTATTTAGCAAGTAAACATATAATGAGAATTATTATTAGGGTGGTTTTTACTTAAGTTAATTATTCTGTAGTATAATATTATGGTGTGCCCAATACCATTAGAAAATTTTACTAAATGAAACAGATGCTGGGGGAAGAAACATATATTTATTTTTTGCCAATCCAAGAAATTATTATACATATATAGTTATTCATTTTGTTAATAAGTGTTTTTACAAAAATTGGTTAGTTAGTTATTTTTCTAAACACTTGATAAAATTCATAGCAGCTGTGAGTAGATTACTATTAATAAGCCCTTTATTACTGCCCATGACGTCTTATACGGAGCGTAAGTACTAGGTACCGTGGGTGCCGGGTTTTTACGGAAGCGATGGTTAGGAGTGGCAAAGCTATTTTCCATTTTTCAGTTTTATGACTCTCCGGCCTCGAAATTGGAACCGGGTCATCCGCGTACTAGGCAGGTTCCACTGAACACTAAGACATCAGGATTTTATTATCATAAAACGACTTTGCCCGTAATTGCAAATTATTTATTTAAGCTAGCACTGTTAAAACTGGTAATCGAAGGTTGGTAAAGTACCTCAAGAGAGGCATCTTAATAAAGTTATGGAATGTCGCTATAAATCTTAAGAAATGTCCGCTAAATGCAATAGCTTTGCCAGTAGTTGCTATCTCCTACGTCCCTGAAGTTTTGTGAGAACCGCATGACCACTGAAAATGTATGGCAGTTAATGGGTGCCTGTTATACAGACAGCTGACAGGAGCAGAGCGATGCCGAGATCCCAGCGCCTCAACACTAGAACAACTCAGAAGGGTCTTTGGTCCTTTAGGTTGGGGGTTATGGGATTTGGCTAGCAACATATTACTTGGAAAACTCTCTCTTTGCTAAAAGAACCGTAAGCAAGCCTTGGAACTAGGAAGGAAACTCATTAAGAAAACAACTAGTTATGAAAAGGACGACGAATTGTTGTTGTTTCATGTGTTGAACACATGAAAGGTAATTAGCTTCGACTGCAAAAAATTATCCCTAACTATGAACCTGTTTAGGGTGCGGCAGTGGCAGATCTAGGATTTTCAATTTTTTTGTCTAAAACTGAGACATGCGATGCATAACAAATATATACCAGATGGTATTTGCCTCAGGGGGAGCATTTTGGTTAAAAAGATTTTTATTTTGCAAGTTTCAAAAAAAGTTAAGTTTTTTTTTAGTGTCCTCTTAGAGAAATACCTTATATTCAAAGACAAATACTCAATTTGTATTTTTTTCGTAAATTTGATTGAATTCTATAGTCAAATCCCAAATTTTGCCTTAAAATCTGCATTTTTCTCGAAATTAGAGGCACCTGTAATATTTGCATAGGAAAGTGTGAAAAAGAGTAGTGAAAAAATATTAACTAGCTAGGGTTTTTAGAAAAACATAGATGATTTTGCGAAATTCGCGATTTGAAGATAAAATTTAGTCAAATTCACGAAAAAAATACCAATTGAGGTATAGCTTTTGAAACTTAGATCTTTCTCTGAGGGGACACCAATAAAACCTTTTTTTGCAAATTTCAAAATAAAAATTTTCTTCACCAGTGTTCACCTTAAGGCCAATAGTAGTTGGAATATTTTTGATATGGGTCATATGTCTTATTTTTTTATAACAATTTTGATTCTACTTTACTTTATTAATCTATAAAATTTACTTAAACTTAAATACTATTTAAAATTTAAATTAATTCAATTGTTTTAAAAATTTTGTGTGTAAAAATGTATTTACACATTTAAGCCACTAACAAGCTTTTTTTCAGATATTGAGTGTTTTTGTTGTCTATTATTATTTTGTTTCTATTTATCAATTTTTTAGAAAAAACTTTTAATATATTTTAAAAATTGTGGTACAAATCATTCTATGTTTACTTTTGCAAAACGCACACGACAAAAGTTCCAGCTGGTTTAGGGACAGCTGCGATCTGACTGGCACGTGCCATACATACATCCTTTCATGCAATGTGTTTTATAACACACCACACCCCTCTGGTCTTGAAGCCTCGATAGAGTGCTCTCGCTTTATCCCATGACAGATTAAAGCTCTTTCTTTTTTCAACTTTTAATTAGGAATATGTGTCTGCCCCGGTAAAAACTATTGTACAGGATTTGTGTTCTAATTTTATATGAACACATGGGTGGGATATCGACTATTTATAGCGGGTGTCAATTTAGACGCGTGCCGAAAATATTACCTATATGTTTCTGTACTCCTGATAAAAAGCGTCGATTTTCATCGAAGTGAAACTTCGGAAAAGCATGAAAATCGAGGAAAACCTTCCGGAAAATTCAGTGAAAATTAACACACGTCGGATGTGCGTCGTTCTGATACCAGTGGCAACGATGAATTTGTATTTTTAGCGTCAACCTTACAAACAATAATATTTATGCATCTCCAAATTAGAAGATAATATTAAAAAATATCCTTTTTTAGTTTTGACGAGCCTTTGATTATACAGTATGTCCGGCGATGGGGTAGACAAAAGATCAAACGGACCAAAAATTTCATTTTTCGAGAAAAAAGCATTCTTTATAAAAAGTTTTGCTTGTCGAGAGAATACGATTGTCTAAAGAATTAAAAATATATACAGGTGTCAAAAGTTAAAATTCTTTTTCAGATAGAAGTACCTTATTTCAAGATGATAAGAAAATTGTTTGAAATTATCATATCTTTTAGGATATTGGTTTCTATCTATTAGGTTTAGATGGTAATCATTATTTCGGTTTATATTTGCATTTCACTGAAGTTTTGTAGGTCTACCTTTGATTTTGTATACCTTTAAATATCACCTTTGAATAGGTACTTCACAAATAAATTCTGACAGTTCAACCAAACCAGAGCTTAGTATCAACTTTTGGATATTTTATTATTTTTTAAAAATGTTAACAACGAAGCAAAGAATACATTTAATGCAATGTTATGTTAACGGAGATTTTTCATACCGATACGTGATAGAAAATTTTTATGAAAAGTTCCCTAATGTACTAGTGACTAGTGATAAAATATTTGTCGCAACGTTTCGTTTTCGAGATATTCATCATTAAAGTTACAAAATGAAACTAACCTTATTTACACTATTCTTTTTGTGCACAGAATTTTTGATTTTTACACCAAATTGGCACACGATATTTTACAAATACCTTGTCACATCATCACATGGTCCAGTTTTATGGCTGTGGGGACGCCCAAAACAGTTAGTTTTTGCTAATCCGTTACCAAATGATGAGGACGTTTTAAAACAAAGAATTATTCAAGCTGTATATCCCTAGAAGAAGTGCGACGTAGTTATAGATATCTTAGGGCCCAACTGGAAAATGCGTTTTTCATGGTGGAGCAGTATCTAAATAATTCGAACAAAATAATTGTTGTGCTTAAGCTATTTGATTTTGATCTTAATTTGTGAATTCGGTCTTAAATTATTATAATTCTGCATGGTTTCTATTTATCGTATTTTGAATTCTTTGCTCCGTTGGTAAAATTTGTAAAAATTAATAAGATATATAAAAGTTGATACCGAGGTCTGGTTTGATTGACACTCAGAATTTATTTGTGAAGTACCTATTCAAAGGTGATATTTAAAGGTATACAAAATCAAAGGTATACCTACGAAACTTTTCAGTAAAATGCAAATTTAAACCGAAAAAATGATTACTACCTAAACCTAATAAAAACCAATATCCTAAAAGATATAATAATTTTAAACAATTTTCTTAAGTAGCATTTTGTTGAAAACTTTGAAATAAGGGTACTTTATTCTTGTAAAAAATGAATTTTTAACACACCCTGTATACAATTTTTATTTTAACAAAAATCGTATTTTCTTGGCAAGCAAAACTTTTTATAAAGAATGACTTTTCCTCGAAAAATGGAATTTTTGGTCCATGTACCCTTTTGTCTACCCATTGCTGGACATACTGAATATGTTTTTTTAAGGGTGCTAACGCAGTTGAATAAAATTTGTTGTTGCTTTAAAGCGCTTTATTGTTTACCAATTACATCCAAAATTATCTAAATTAAAATTGTTTAGAAATAGAAATACATATATTGGAGAAAATAGCTAGGAACAGCTAATAGTGTTTTACTTTGAATAGTCTGCATCAGGACCAAAACCCTAATATACAGTGACCGGCAGAATTCGCGGTCTATTTGGAAACTTTTTTAGTTTTAATTTTTATTACTTTTTATTTTCGTTAACAGTTGCTTCATTTTGTCAAACTCAAAAAATTCTGCTTTAAGTTTAAATATAATCCTATATGAGGTATAGTCTGTCTCAAAGTATATCGTTATGGCTTTTGACGGACCATACCCCAATAAACCATTAACGATTTTATTACCTATTGTTATTGGGTAAACCCATTTGTTCATAAGAGCAGGGGGCGGCAGGTATTTCTTGAGTATTAACCATTGGGCATAATAATATAAATATTTTGGCTAATATTTTAGTGGCAGTGTTAAATAACCGTTTTTACTGTGCGTTTCGAAAAAGTTGTTTTACGAGAATATAACTATGTCACGTTAAAATCATTTGTCATTAGATGCAAAACAGGTTGTGAAAAATGTGTATGAAACTTTAATTAGAAGAGCTCTAATTAAACAAGAAGCTTTAAAAGAAACCTGTCTACTTACAAAATCTCCAATATCATCGATAAGGGATATTATTATTAGTGAAGAATTGAACAAAAGAAAAAAACGTAGTGATTTTCAATCTCACTGTATAGACAATAGTGATCAGGACCTAATAAGAAGGAACATATATTGTCTTTATGAAAGCGGAGTTATTCCTACCTTGGATAAACTGAAAAAGAAGCTAGACAAAGACGAAACCAATATAAATATTACCCGTGCCACCCTCCATGGAGTTGTTTGTAAAATGGGCTTTAAATACCGCAAAATAGACAAAAGACAAGTAGTAATGGAATCGCACAGAATACGCACTTGAAGATTTAATTACCTTCAAGATATTAAAAGATATAGGTTAGAAAACAAATTCATAATTTACCTTGATAAAACATGGTTCGATACACACGACACAGTATCCAAAGGATGGGTTGATTCCAGTCAAAACTGTCAGACGAAAGCACCTTCAAATAAAGAAAACCGCATTACCATAATACACGCTGGTTCAGAAGACGGATTTGTCCCAAACTGCTTGCTGTTGTCTGCAAAGAATATTAAGGATTCTAGCTTGGATTATCATGAGGATACAAGTGCAGAACTTTTCAAAAACTGGTTTCAAAATTATCTTTTAAAAATTATTCCAAACAATAGTGTTATTGTCATGGATAACGCAAGCTACCACAGCCGTCTGCTACACAAAGCACCAGCTTCATCAAGTTCAAAAACTGAAATCCAGGAATATTTCTTGGAAAATGATATTTATTTTGAATTTAGTTACAAAAAAACGCATCTTTTGGAAGTCCTAAATTCATATGCAATTAAAAAACAATATGTATGTGATAATTTGGCTGAACAGGCTGGGCATACTGTCTTACCGCTTCCTCCGTATCACTGTATGTTTAACCCTATAGAGCATTTGTGGAACCAAGTAAAATCAAAGATCAGAGCAAAAAATGTTACACCTACTTTAAGTCCCAGTAATATAAATTTGATAAAAAATGTAATTACTAACATACCAGTTGAGAGCTGGAAAAATTCTCTACAGCACATTATAAAAATTGAGGACTCTTACATTTCCATCCAAAACAACATAAATCCTATTTTAATTAATCTCAATGTTGACTCTGATAGTGAAACAGAATTAGATTTAGATATTTAGATTAAAAATGTAATTATGAATAGATAATGCAGTTATAAATGTATTAAAACTTTGCATATATTTAATTTTTTAATGTAATCTTAAGATTATACTTACCTAAATAAACAAGAAATTATAAATCTTTATATTATTAAAGTCCGTCTCTAATGTTCTGTCCTTTAATACCTACCGATCCGTAGTTTTATTGCTGTCGGCAGGTATAATTCATAAATGAAGGCAAGAGCTAACACGGTATACTTTGAGACAGACTATAAGTGCAAATTAACAAACATATTACAGTAAAAGCTCTTTATTCCCTATGTTCCGTAAATAGATCGCGAATACAGAAACCGTGAATATGGAATGGTAATTTATATGGGATTATAGAGGATACGTTTCTAGGTGAGAAAATAAAAAACAAGTATAAAAAAAATTAATTAAAGTTTTTAACCATATTGATTAATTATTACCTTCAGGCTTAGGCAATGGTTTAAATAATGTTGTAGATGTTTTCTAAGCAATTTTTCAAAGCTCCTTCAATTCAGACTGATATTCAGCAGTGGCATTAGCGATTTGCCTCTTAAAAATAAGACTTTGTTCCATAGATGAATCAATT